>RJWM01032515.1:0-21423 GCA_004363535.1 Dasyprocta punctata | reverse complement strand
ATAGGTGATCTGTTTCTTTTCTCTGACAGCTTTTAGTATTTTGTTCTTGTGCTGTATTTCTGATACCCTTATTATTATATGTCTGGCTGAAGATTTATTTTGGTTATGGTTAATTGGGGTTCTGTATGCCTCAGTTACCTGTATTTCAGATTCTCTTCCCATGTTTGGAAAGTTTTCTGCTATTATTTCTGTGAATAGTGTTTGCAGGTCATTAGTATTGACCCCTGCTTTTTCATTTATGCCTATTAATCTTATGTTATTTTCTTGGCATCGTCTTGCAGCTGTTGAATTGCTATTTCTTGGTTCCCTACTATTTTTAAGAAATCTTTTCTTTCGTGGCCATGATCTCCCATGCTGTCTTCAAGATCTGAGATTCTATCTTCAGCTTCATTCAAGCAGTTTTTCTAACTTTCCATGGAGTTTTTCATTTCCTGCATTTCCTTTTGCATCTGTTTCATGTATTCTGTTTGTGTCTTACATTGTTCATTCAAAGTTTCAATCATTTTCTTAAGTTCTTGTATTTTTTTATCTTGCTCTTCTTTAGATACACACAACGTTTCTGTAACAATGATTTGCATTTCATTTTTTAGCTGAGAGAATATTTCTGATTTGAATTTCTCTATAGCTTCATCAAGCTGTTTCTTTACTGCATTTTCTATCATTTCAGAAAGTCCAGTTGTTTGACTCCCACTGTCTTCCATTTCAGTGTCTCTTGGGTTTGTTCTTAGTGGGCTGGGAAACTGCGACTGCCTCTTGGTCTTTCGTTTTGTCATTTTCTTCTAGAACCTATGTGCCTCTGTTCTGCGAGGTTGACCGGGTGTTCCCCTGAGGGTCGCACTGATTCTTGGGTCGCACTGAGTCGCGTTACCCAGTAGAGCCGGATCCTGTGAGCAGCCAGTGAGGGCGACCTCCTGGGGCATTTGGGTGGAGCCTCCGCCTTAACTCGGTGGGGGCCATGGCCTCCTGGTCCCAGGGAGCTAGGCAGAGTGTACCCCAGAGTATTATTCCCCCTGGACCCTGAGTCTAGCTGCAGGGAGTTCAGAGCAACAACTGTCTGCTTTTTGTTTTTCTTTTCTGTGTCTTTTTCTCCTCTTGAATAAAAAAGAAAATGTTTTGTTCATTTGAGAATTTTTGCATTATTTAAATGAATGAATACTGGCATATGTATTCTATGTAAAAAATAGTTGCCTATCTGTGCTAATCTGTTTGGCACAGCTTTGAATTCACGTCCTCAGAAACTTTCTTAGTACTCAGGAAAGTATTTTCTATCTAGTCTGTAAAAATTATAATGCTGATCAATATGAGTGTCTATGTATAAAGCTTGAAAATTTTCATTCACTGCACAACTTCTATCTCTTTTTTTTCTTCTTGCTTTTAAAAAACCTGTATGGGAAAAAAACTTACATTTATATCCAAAGAGTAATTTTTTCAATCTTTTTTTCTTTATAGGATAAGAATGAAACTTTGAAAACTGTGTGCATGCGTGCGTGTGTGTGTGTTTGTGTGCAGGTATATATGAGGTTGGAAGATTATTCGACTATACAGGTGCCAGACACTTTGTATTTTTATGATTTCAGATTCGTAATATAAGTCATACACTGAGCAAGAGACTTTTTACAGAAGCTGTTTGACATACTAATTCAATAACGTGTACTGAAGTTGAAAACTTTGGGGTGGGAAAAGCTCCTATTTTTCAGTAGTTTTTGCACACTCTGACTTTAATTTATGAAGCAAACTAGTTATTTAAAGTCAGACTAAACAGATGAGAACTTAGATAACACATAATACAGTGCTTTGTGATAATTTGTAGATGTTTGAATTTTTTCTAAAACTGTAGACTTCAGGGGATTTTCAGTTGAATGGTTCTCATAGTTGGTGATATTGACTGTAATTTAGAACTACTTTTTTATTTGAATGGCATAAGTATGTAATATAGATAGGCCAGCAACAAGAAATGTGTCATTATTTCTATTTGAAGATACTCTTTACTTTCAATAATGGTTTATGTGATAGGTACAGGAAAAGTATCTGGAAGAGAAGGAGGAGAGTAAAGGGCAAGGAAAGTAAAAACAATCAAGATGTGATATGCATATGTATCAATTTCCTAAGACAAATGTAATTATTATGTGTTGCAAACATATACTAATAAAATGATGTATGATGATTCCTGGAAGGCTGAGTCACTCAGAAGTTATTTCTTATTTTTCCCATTGTTATGTTAGTACCACAAACAAATAGGCAATACAAGTATCTGGCTCACTGGCCGTTACTCAACTGCTATAGACCTGACTCACCTATTGAACTATTAATTGCTTTGAACAATTCATTTTATCTTTGTTATGCTTCTTTTCATGGGATGTAATATTAAACTACATATTCAAGTTCATTATAATGTTTTCTTGTTTTAACAGGACTCAAATTGAAGGCATTGCCTTTGAAATGATTTCAACTTATTTTTCTAATTTCTCAATAATTTTTTTTATTAATTTGCAATATGCTTTAAGAAAACACAATATTGAAACATAGTTAAAATGTTCTTGATTATCAATAAATTCAAATATAATATTTATGACATTTTTCAAGAGAAATCAACTGCTTGAGATCTCAATGACATTAAAATATTTTTTAAATTACAAAAAAGTTTTAAGAGTATGAATGGACTTTATTATGTATAGCAGGCATGACCCAAAGTATTCCATGAATATTCTTATATTTCAAATTTTCATGTCAGTGGTTTTAGCACTTTCACAACCATATTATTGTGTTCACTAAAGTCTTACATATCACAAGAAGCAATTTAAGTGCTCTTTGATAAAACTAGAAACAGTATATTAAATTCAGTTTTTGCAAATCTTTTTGTGCTGCCACAGTAAGGACATTTTATTATGTCCCTGAAATCTCTTTTTCCTTGAACTAAGGTTAGTGCTTCTTTGTTAACATACGAGATAATACTATTTTCTTTGGAGCCCAGCAATTTCATCTTAGTTCTAAGCATTTTTAATAAAGTTAAATACCATGAAGAAGATATAAAGCTCTTCTGAATAACTCACTGAAAGCACAAGTATCAATAAATATTTGTGCATGTTTCTCAGACATTCAGAGGAAAATAAAATAACAATACCTCTGACAAAATTTTGAATCTGTATCTAGGTGTGTTGGCACATACCTGTAATCCTAGCACTCTAGGAGTCTGAGGGAGGAGCATCTCAAGTCTGAGCCTACCCTGGGCAAAAGACTGGACAATTTATTGAGACCTTTTCTCAAAAGAAAATATTCTTAGAAAGAACTTAGGATGTATCTCAAAGCAAAGGCCCTATATTCAGTTCCTTATGCTTAAAAAAGGTCACCTCTAGTCCATTTTTCAGTTGTCTCATACAATTTCATTTACCATAGTATTTTTTAAAATTTGATGTCATCAACATATTCATCTATGGATAGTAATGAAAAGCATGTTTCTTTCTAACCAAGTGGTTAATTCAAGTTATTTTCATCATGAAAAATAGAAATGTACTCATTTGTGAGAAGAAACTATAAAATATGGCTCAAATTATTGAGGAGATAAAGAAATGAACACATTATACCCATGACTATTGACAATAATTCCAAGAAGATAACATTTTTGGTTTTAATGAACATAGTCCTTTAAGTATATTTATAAACAACTAGTGCAAAATTAGAGAAAAACTGAAATCATAAAAGAGATTTAGTTTAAATTGATGGATCTTTAAGAAAGCAAGTTAGTGTAACCAAGAGTAAATGATGGAGATACATAATTGGCATCAAGTAGCAATTCCTTTTACTCTGAAAAAGAGGGAACGTGTTAAAAAATGATGCATTTTAAGAAGATAGGAAAGAAAACTGACCTCTATCTTTCCATTAAAGAAGATAAATTGATTTATTAATTTGGATCTGGCTGCAAATAAAGGCATAGACTAAATTTTGAAAACTTAACAATAAGCTAAATATTTGATTAAAAGTTTTGAATGCCAGGTCTGGTTCGATAACCTGGCATTGTACCTTTCAAATTGCTTCTTGTACAGTCTTCTATTAATCACTTGATGGGCATAGTAGATTTTTGACCACTTAGATTATATTGGCCTACATTTATGTGAACATATCTTCAGTCCTCAAAATCGTGTATTCCTTTGAATGTTGCCATACAGCTCCTGTTTTGCAGTGGTGATGTATTTTTGTTGATGTATAGTAATGATATGGAAAATGAGTTTAATTTTGGTATAGTAATACATATGTACAACAAATTTTGATTAATTTGATTCTCATTACTCCCCTAGTCCTTTTCTTGACCCCCTTTTTCCATCTCTAAAAGTCTACCTTCCAGTTTCCTATCATCTTTCTTTCTTTCTTTCCAAATCTATTTTTATATTGCTTATATAAAATAAAATATGTGATTGTTAGCTTTTTACTCCTGATTGTTTCAATTAACATGATGATACTTAGTTTAATCCATTTTTTCTGCAATTAACATGATTTTGTTTGTCCTTGTGGGTGAATAGTACTCCATTGTGTATATAGTATTTCCAAATTTTCTTTATCTGTTCCTCTGTTGATGGGCATGTACTCTGTTTTCAGTGCTTAGGTATTGTGAATCTTGCCCCCATAAATACGGGTATAAAGGTATCTGTAAATTATGCTGACTTTATTTATTTGGGGTATGTACCGAGGAATGGTTTAGCTTAACCAAATGATAGCTCTACTTTTAATTTTTGAGGAACCAACACACTGATTTCCATAGTGGCTGCACTAATTTCTATTCTCACCAACAGTGTATAAGGGTTTCCTTTACTAGCATCTTTGCTAGAATGTATGTATGTATGTATGTATGTATGTATGTATTTTTGATGATAGTCATTCTGACTACAGTAAGATGAAATGAAAGTCACGTTGATGTAGTTTTGGTTTGAGGCTTCCTGCTGGCTAAAGATGTTGAACATTTTTCATATAATTATTGGTTATTTAAATTTCCTTTCAGAAGTGCCCATTAGGTTAATTATCCACTTATTGACTGGGACTTTGGGCTTTGGGTTTCTTTTCTTGCTTTTTGTTTGTTTTTGTTTGGTTTTTGGAGTTTTCTGAGCCCTTTATATATTTTGGATATTAATACTCCTTCAGAAGAACAGCTGGCACATATTTTATCCCATTCTGTTACATATCTCTTTACTGTGATAATTGCTTCTTTTGTTGCAGAGAAACTTTTTAATTTGATGTAATCACAATTGTCAATTCTTGCGATATTTTCCAAGCTACTGGAGTCCTATTCAGAAAGTCATTGTCAGTGTCTGTGTCTTGAAATGTTTCTCTTAAATTTTTTTAGTCTTTTCAAAGTTTCAGGTCTTATATTTAGTTTTTAATATACTTTGAATTGAGTTTTGTATAGGTAGGAAGATAAGGATATAGCTTCAATATCCCACCTATACATATTCAGTTTTTCCAGTAACATTTGTTAAAGAGGCTTTCTCCAGTGTATGTTTTTGGCATGTTTGTCAATAATCAAATGATCCCAGCACTCAGGAGGCTGAGGCAGGAGAATTATTGTGAGTTGAGACCAGCCTGGGCTGCAAAGTGAGTTCAAGACCAGCCTGAACTGCATAGGTGCCTTTTTTTATACCTGTACCATTCTAGTTTTGTTTTATGGCTTTGTATGACATTTTGAAATTGGGTATGGTGATACCTCCAGCTTTGGTCATTTTGCTTACAATTGCTTTGGTTCTTCTGGGTTTTTTGTATTTCTGTATGACTCTTAAGATTTTTTTCTAGCTCTTTGAAGAATGTCACTGATATTTTGATGGGGATTGTATTGATAGATTACTTTTGGTAATATGGCTATTTTAACAATATTAATTGTGTCGATGCATGAACACTGGCGGTTGCTCCATTTCTAGTGTCTTTTTCAAATCACATTTCAGCAAGAAGGGACTTTAATGATATGGTGAATGGTTAATCTGTGCTCCTATAAGTTTTGTGGACAGTAGAAACTGGTATTTAATTCAACAAAGTAGCGAGAGAGAGCTCTGGGTGTAGCACATGTAGATGTGGAATATTAACAATAGAAAGTAAATTTTGTTTGTTTACTGACACCCTGGAAATGTTAGGTTGTATAACAGATAAACTTGCCAGATTTTTCCATATATCTAGGCCCTGAACGATAAAAGGACAAAACATCAGTGTGGAAACACCTACTATTTTCTTTATTGAAAAAAAGATGTACTATTTTTCTGTAAGTAGGGCAGCTCCAAGTGAAGAGATCATCTCCATCAGTTACCTGTTGTCACAATATTACATAACAAACAACCAAACTTTGTTTACAAAAAACAATAACTTCACGGTTTGTGTACTTAGGACTACCAGCAAAATGCCTCTACTTATGTTAACTTGGCTTATATACATTTTCAGGGATTAAGTGTCTTTCAACTCTATCTGTGTTACTTTGGCTAAAACAACTGAAATGCGTTTCATCCTTTAGAAAGCTAGCTCAAGTATGTTTTCATTGTACTAGCAGAGATACAAAAGTGAGGAAAACCCATTCATATGTGCATCTTTTAGCCTGTATTATACAATTCTCATTCCATTGACCCAAACAAGTCATATTACCAAATTCAGAGTCAAAGTAAAGACATATTTTAAATTACAGGACAAAAGTGATCAACAAGGGAGGCATGAAAATTTGGGAGCATATTATGATTAGTCTGTCACAGTGCCCATGAAAAAAGATCTTATTTAATTATATATCAGATTCAAAGAATGCTGAAATTAGACCACTGTGCCATTAGCAAACAAATAAGAACTTTCCTGCTCACTGTACCTGGTCTATTTCTATGATATTCAACTATGTTGTAATTACTCAGAATCATTAGCATGGTAAGGGAAAAAATGTTAAAAACTCTAAGTAGTAAGGAGCCAACATCCATCTGAAGTGGGCTCAAATTAGGCAGGTGAGAAGACTAAACAAAATGAGACATTTTAATCATCGTTTGTTTACTAGATATCCATTTCTGAGATGAGCTATGATTTGGTACTACAAGCCACAGTTGATGGTGAAATACATTTTCATGACTAGAGAAGCTGTGAAGTTTGATTTAGATTTTCATCATGAGCCTGGTGGAGAACTGTCCAAAATCAACGAATATAGAGAGACAGTGAGGAACAAAAATAAAGTTATTGTATGATTAAATTCAATTACTAATTTTTACTTAAGTAATTATGGTGCCTCAATAAATAGCAAGTAGTGTTTAAGGATGAGTTATTCAAGACGCAAGTTATTGGGTTTAAATCTCAGTTGTACTGATGATTGACTTGAACGTGTAAGTTTTTTAAAATTTAATTTAAAATTTTATGTGTGCTTTTCAGTTTTCTAACAGAGATAATTGGTAAGATATTATCACCTATCTCAGAGATGTTTTAAGGATCAGTTGAGTTAATCTAACTCAAGCACTTCAAACATTGCCTGGTATAATACTTACTTGATGCTAAAATTTACTAATTCTGTTTAATAATCAACTTTTCTACAATTGTGTGCAAAATGAAATAATCTTTTTGGAAAGCACACTCACACATGTTGCATAAACTACCAAAGTTTATCAATTACACAGTATTTTAAAAGAAAAAAATTAATTGCTTTATGAAGAGGCATTGTAGGTAAGCCACTCTTTACAAACCCAAATCTTTATTTTATCAAGCTTGTTTTGGCATAGTTGTCCCTTGGAAATTTTCTTGGCATGTTTACCAGTAGTGACATTTCTCTATGTACTTCTGCACCCTTTATTCAATTAGCATATACTTGTTGTGTATTACTGAGCCCTTAGCATTCAAAGTTATAGCTGTAACTTCTAAAAGGCCACTGGTAGAACAGTTTTAAATGTTTGATTTCTAAATTTTTATTAGTTTCTTTAGATGACAAAAAATCTACTTCTACATATCAGATAAAAGTCATATGTTTAGGGTTAAAAGTAAAGTTAGTGATAATTTATTCAACCTTATTTTATGATTGAGAAATAGTAATAGTAATACAATAAATATGAATGTACATTATATTTAAAATTCCAGCAAGGGATTTAGCTCAGCGGCTCAAAGCCCTTGCATGCTAAGCACGAGGCAGTAAGTTCGATCCCAGGTACAAAAAGAGAAAAGTTCCACACAATGTATGTGAATATGTAATATATTTAGGATAAGAAAATATTTCCTTAATACAAGTGAGAACAAAATATCTTACACTACGTGATATAATGTTTGTGTATTTCATTTTATGTTGCTGCAGCAGTTTTAATATATTGAGTGGTATTTCAGGAATGTCTTGACTTTAGATTCATATTTACTATAAATTACCCTAAGTTCTTTTTTAATCTATAAAACTTCATTTGTTTTGTTTCAATAATAATAATATCCCAATAAATCCTTTATTGCATAATCTCTCCTCTCTTAGCATTTCTTTCTTCACAGTTTCTTTATTGGTACAAATTTAAAATTCTCTTCCTCCTCAGCTTCATTTAGATGAGTGACAAATTTTTGAAATGTATATATTTTAGGTACAGAATATGATATTTTGATATAAATGATCAGAGTGAAATAATTGAATTCAAATATAGGTTTTATGATTCCACTTTGTTTTCAAATTTTCAAATAATACGTTTGTATACAGATAGTTCTAGAAATTATTGTAGAAGTTCAAAATACCTCATGCTCTTATAAAAAAAACCTTCTGATATTGTTCTTGGATTTCAAAGCAATCTCTACTGGAGACAATTGATACCTAATCATAAGATATAGAACAGTGTTCCATCATGGAAAGTATGTAGATGAATTGAAATTGATTTTCAGGAACAATGTACTAAAAATGTAACTATGTTCAGATATTTCTCTTCCTTCATTCTATCTCCTATGGTTTGAGTAAGATTTGTGTTCACCAAATCTCATGTTGAAGCTTGCTTTCTAGTGCAACAGTGTTGGAAATTTGGTACCAGTGACTAATGCTTGGGTAATGGGAATAGAATCAATATGAATGGATTAATACTTTTTTTGAATGAGTTCTTACTCTCTGTGTACTAGATGAGTAACTGCAAGAGTGAGCTGTATGCAAAAAGTCTGTCTCTCGTGATTTTCTTCTTCCACACAGGCCTGCTCACTTTTTCACTTTTCCGCAATGAGATGAGGCTCTCACAAAATGCCAGTGCCATATTCTGGGAACTCCCAGTCTCTGGAATAATGAGCCAAATCTCTATTCTTTATAAATTATACAATCTCTGGTATTCCACTATAGCAACAGAGCAAACACTGTGACACCCTACTTTTTAGCTCTTCTTTAAATATAGGTCCTTGGCAAGTCCCAGGACACCTCTACAGAATGAGCAGCTGGGGTCATCAACTGCTTTCAAACATTGTTTTTCCCTTCCCTGTACCTCATTTCCTTTACTATAACTTCTAAGGAACTTCCTTGTTTTAGGGTTCTTGCGATTTTAAAAGGATAATCATGCAACCCTCTGGCCTGTCAAACTCCAAAGTGTATTTTTACCCTTTAATGAGAATCTTATAGCTATGTCTTCAGTATGAAATTGAGAGTTTTACGTGATGTAGGGACAAAAATACATTAATGTGAATGAAGTATTGAGTTTTCCTTAAAATCATATTATGTGTTTAGTTTTTCTTAGTCTATACAGGTAAATAGTACTAAAAAGATAAAGAAAATGGCCAAATAAAAACATATGGTGAGTCCTGAGGAGCCAGAGTCACTGCTGGGTTGCCAGATGCTGGAATGGGTTGTCTCCTGGCAGACAAAACCATCCTTCTTGGACTCAGGATACTTGGGGCTCCAAGGTTCCCAGAAACTTCAGCTGCAACTCAGGTGAAGTGAGAATAGGCAAGTCAAGAGGTAGAACAGTCTGAAGAATGTTTCTAAAGGGTAATGTTCCTGTCACTGCCTGAACATGGAGGAGAGTGAGGAAGCTGTTTCCATTGCTTTCACTCTTGCTGTCCTATGCAGCTCATTTGGAAGGCAAAAAAGATAATCAGTTCATCTGGAAACCAGAGGTAGCCTAACTCAGTACAAAGGCACATGAAAAACCAGATTTTCAAGTTTTAGAGGAGGTTGAAAGCGAATCATTAGGTGACTCCTGAACAGATGATGATATTG
The DNA here is from genome assembly GCA_004363535.1 of Dasyprocta punctata. Classification (NCBI taxonomy): domain Eukaryota; kingdom Metazoa; phylum Chordata; class Mammalia; order Rodentia; family Dasyproctidae; genus Dasyprocta; species Dasyprocta punctata. The sequence goes on along the minus strand of RJWM01032515.1, from coordinate 11,282 downwards.
GTCACGTGAGCCAAAGTTCCTGTGATAGTGAAATGGAGCAAGAATCAACTAATATGGGGACAGAGAATGAAGACCTCCCTAACTGAGATGAAAAAACAGTAATGTTAGTACATATTTGACCAGTCAAAATGGTGCAAAATGGTCACACAACCAAATGGAACAATCCAATGTCAGAACTATGTCTGAAAATATAGTAAGGGTGTTGGTAGGGGCAAAACCTATTGGATAGAATGCTAGCACTGCCATTCAATATTGGAAACTGTTTGTAACAGATAAAATGCCCCAAAATATCATGAAATACACAAATGATGAAATACAAGTAAAACCTTTTCTATGCATCCATAGCCATACTCAAAAATGTGTTTATTAAGACACCTCAGCAACTGAGCTGAAAGCATACATAGGTCTGCTGTACTTAGCAGGGATTTCTCATGGTAAGTGGGGGAATATAAAAGAGTTCTGGATGTAAAATATGATGTGGGCTTGAGGTTTGTAGAATAGTAATGACACCAAGGAGATTTGGTTTCCTTCAAAATTGCCTGAGTTTCGTTGACAGAACCACCTGCCAAGAAAGAAAAAGAATTAGTAATCTCACTACTATCTACTCTTTTTTTTTGAGAGGCTTATGGGGGTAGTTGTCAAGCAATTTACACACCATCTGAATAGTGAACTATTGTTGAATATCTTACAGCATTTCCTTGTTACTATAGATTTAGGCAGGATATTAGGGTGGTGTAGCCTTTAAGTTTGAGATGGTAAATTTTTACAACAAAACTAAAGGCACAGTAGATGTTGTTGATGAGTTATGCAGCAACTGTGATGTCACTCAAAACACAAAGCATTGAACAATGGTTGTGCTATACTTGATCCTAAACATGTGTGCTATAAATAGTTTCATAGTTCACAAAGAAAATAACAAGTGCAAAATATAATGGAGAGATTTTCTTAGGGAATTGAGACTGGAACTCATAAGAGATCATTTACAAAAAAGGAAGAACAAAATGTTTCTGCTCAGGGAAGTATGCAAAAAAATTGTGGTGCACACTGGTGAGCTGACAGGTAAACAAGGAAGGTGCAATATCAGAAAGAAGAAAACCAAAAAGATGTCAACTATAGTGTAAAAAAGAATAGGAAAACAAAACATACATGCTGCCAGTGTAAGTCACATTTGTGTATGGAACATGCAGTTGTCATATTTGAAGGCTGCCTTGGGCAGGACAGTTAAAGCAAAGATTATTTCTGTGGCAAACTTTTGTTTGTATTTACACTATAGATCGTGTAGATTTTTATTTCTAATATTATCTTTTAAATTTTGTAAGCAATTAAACAGTTCATATGAAAATGTTGATGTCTATTCTAAGCACTCTTTACATATTTGATATTTTATTTTATTAATTTGTTATTTTCCTACTGATGCACATTGTACAATGTAATGAGAAGCTCCTGACAAAAGTGGAAGACAAGAAAGTTGATAAGAATGGCCTGCCACATGGGAAAAGAAAGCTAAGCAGATGTGTTGTCAGTGTAACTGAGACATGTGCATGGAACATGCAGCTGTGATGTGTGAAGATGGCTTCAACTGTCACAACTGAAGCAAAGATTATTTGTGTTGCAGGGTTCTATTGGTGTTTTCATTGTTGTTCATATAACAATATATTTCTGAGATCATCTTTTAGGTTTTGCAAGCAAGTACATAGCTGATGTGAAAATGATGTTTTTTTCCTAAATATACAATACATATTAAGAATTTAATAATTTATTTTGTTGATATTATATGATCCTGTTATCTATACATGCATAATATAATAAAAACCTCCTGACAAAACTTCAAGACCAGCGATATTCAAGTATGTTGTACAAAAAGACCAGGAAAGCAAAGCACATGTGCTGTCAGTGTAAGTGACACATATGCATAGAATGTGCTGTTATCAGATGTGAAGACTGCCTTGGGTGTGACAATTGAAGAAAGGATTTTTTGTTATAGAATTCTATTGACATTTTAATTGTACTTCATATAGGAATTTATTTCTGTGACTATTTTTTAGAGGTTGTACACAAAAAAGTTGATGTTGAAAATTTTGATGCTTTTTTATAGTCAATAAATATTAAAAATATGATACTCAAAAACATATCATGCTGTTTACTGATATCTATTATTTCTGTATTCAAAATTATAAACAAAAATATTTATGGAAGTAAACACAGTTACTTCCAGCAATATAATTATCTATTATAGATTATAATTATTTAAGACTAGGTATTCTCTTCATTTTTATAGTATAAGTTCTGAATGACAGAGGTCATAACTTTTTCAAATCCCATACCACCTATCATAGCATTTCCACATAGTAAGCTTCATTACTAAATATTAATAACAACAATTACAACAACAGTAGGTATTGAAGAGAGCAACATAAAATAAAATACCAAAACAAGAATAAAATAACAATAACAAGTTATTCAAATAAAAAATATCTACTGCCAAGAGAAAGTGTTTTACAGAGAGTTCAATGATTCTAAACATTTAATTTTAAGATATCCCAGAAGATCCTATGCCTGAATATCAAGTAGAAATGGATTTTGCAAAGAGAAACCTGCAGGGAGCAGACTCTGTGAGGCATTAACAAGGAAATCCAACATTTCTGCAAAGATTATGACATACAATGCTTATGATGGGAATAAATGGGACTTTTTTCAGAGACAAAATGGAAGCATATGTCCAGTGTGATGTGGCAGGATGAGACTTCTAGGAACCTCTGAAGAAGAAAGAAGAAAAAGAAGCGATAGTGGTGGCCTCTCCTAGGGCTTGGATCAAAGATTTTATTGTCTCTACTATCCAAAAGAGAAAGAGATAAAGATAAGCGAAATTTAAATATGCAGTATTGGAAAAAACTTCCAGGAGCAAGGTTGAAATAAATTCTGTGGATATCAGAATGATTTGAGGAATGGGTACCTCTAGAAAATAATAGAACTGGGTGAAAAAACCATGTGACCCATTATTATTGATCAGCAATGTAAAGGCAGGGCTGAAATATTTTATATACACACAATGATATCCAATAAAATGTGGTTATTGTGCAATTGAAACATGCCTAAAGGAGCAAAGAAATTGAATTCTTAAATTTATTTAATTTTAAGTAATTTACATTTAAATATAAATGACTATAAGTGGCTTTTGGCTATTGTATCAACATGCATTTCAGTCTTCAAGAAAAATCAGAGAACGTTTCCAATATCTTGTATTTTACAAATGTGGGCACAAAGCAAAATAATATTAAATAATATGATCAAGGTCACACCTAGAATATAACTATCTAACAACGTAAAACCAGGGGTTTCTGACTACAAATAGTATTGGTACATATTTGCAATACATAATGATTACATTCGCTATGGGGAATTGTTACATGTACACGACACATTTTAATTCCCTTCTTTCCCCCCTCACTCCACCCCCGTTTATTTTTCCAGCATCAGAATAATTTATTTACATTATAAGACCAACCTGATGAGGTTAATTATCACATATACAATTGAAAACCATTCTAATAAGCCAGAGAACATATAAAACATGTAAGATAATTGTTCTAAGTCAAGGTGCACATTTGGATACATTGACTTCAGTGGATTATAAAACCTTATTTTCATTCTCTTTTTTCTTATCATTCTTTATTATACATTTTTATATGTGCATATTGTATATTATATATATTGAGTTTTTCATATAAAAGAAACCATGTTATATTTAATCTTCTGTGAGTTACTTCACTTAATGGTATGGTCTCAAGGTACACCCATTTTCCTACTGATGACTCAAGTTTGTCCTCCTGAATGTCAGAATTTCTGATAATCTGAAATATTTCAGTTTAATATTTAATATCAGGCCAAAACATATGCTAGAATGTATCACCATATTAGAACCATATTGAAAACTACTTAGATGAGGAACAAGTCAGATGTACAAATATATTATGGTCTAGTCACCCAATAGAATGTCATGCATCAATGACAATTAAATATCTACAATTCCATGAAACAGTATGGCTAAGCCCAATGAACAATATTATTGAGTTAAAGAAACTAAAATTGATAAGGCACGTGAGGCATGATGATCACATTTATGTAAAGTATTTAAACAGACACATGTATAACACCTCATTCCATGAATGCTTCTCTTTGCAAACAATTCAGTTTGCAGAGAAAAGCTTTTGAAAAATTTTGCTTCCATTTGCAAACTCCACATGAGGTGACAAACAGAACCATGGACATGTTCCCACACAGACACAAATGGAGTCATCTTCCCCAGAATCATAAAACAAATTAAGTTCATAAACCAGGGTGCTGCTGTATATACTAATATATACCATTAATAGTCAAGGCTGTAGACCTTGCTGGACCATGCCCATAATTCCAGATTTTTGAGATGCTGAGGCAGGATGATCACTTGAGCCCAGGAATTTGCGGTCAGGCTAGGCAACATAGTGCTACTTTGTTTAGAAAAATAATATAAAAATCAGGGCAATTGTTACTCCTGGGGATAGATGTGGAGAAGTGGTTAATAGTGAGTGGAAAGGACATCAGGAGAAATTATTGGATATTTTACTGACTTCTGGCATTGTTTATAATATGTGTAAATTTATAGAGTTGCACATAAATTATACAGATATTATATTACTTTTCTATTGCTGAAAATAGTATCACAAATATAGTGCTTTAAAACAACCCAAATTTATTGTCTCACACTTGCTACATGTAGAAGCCCTGGTATAGAATGAATAGATTCCGTACTCAGGGACTGACATCAAGGTGTCCTCTGGGGGCTATATCTCTTATCTGAGCCGTCAAGTGAATCCTCTTTTAAACACCTTTGATTTTATAATGGTTGTAAGGTTGAGATCCCCTGTTTCTTATTAGCTATAAGTCAAGGACTGCTCATAAGACTAGAGGATAACCATAGGTCATTGCCATGAAGTCTACATGGCAGTTCACATTTATGTTTAATTTTCAGGGAAGCTCAGGTGTATATCTCTGACATTCTATTCTTATAGCCAACTGGAAAAACTCTGCTTCTACTCAGAAAACCACTTTTCCTTAAGGTCAAATAATATGAGAACTTAATTATGTTCACAGACTCACTTTACAAAAATACTCTGATTATGTTCGAAAGAGCATCAGGGAGAAGATGTGCATGTAACAAGGACTTAGAATATTATGGTACCATTTCAGAATTTGACATATTCCAGTGTAACTTTATCATATCTACAACATAGTCAAATAAAAAACTTAAAATAATTCTTAATGTGATCAGTGAACTAGGAGCTGTTGGATCAACTATTCATGCTGTCTTGCTCTTTTTAAAGTTTCTCTAATTAACTGGTCACCAACAATATCCCTGTCATCTAGTTTTGGCACGCTATCCTCACATTGACCACTTCTATCCATATTTCAATAGAACTTTGAAGACTAATTTAAGATAAATAAGAATTAGTAAAAAATCAGAAGACAACTCAAATAACATAAAAAACACGTTTGCTGAAATAATAGCAGAAAACTTTCAAAATAATGAAAAGTAATTTAGCAAGTGAGGCTTATGGAACCTCAAATAACCATGATCAGAAATCAACCAACCAACCAAACAACAACAACAAGAAAAATCACTAGGCAGGCCCTAGCAGGGGATTGCAGTGAATTCAGGGCCAGCCTAGGTTACAAAATGGGTTCAAGTTCAGCCTGAACGGCAGGATAAGAAGGTAAAAAACAAAACAAAACAAAAAACAACAAAACAAAACAAAAACCCACCTCTTAATGACACATTGCAATCAAAATCTTGGAAGTCCAATACAAGAATAGTCAAACTAGTTAAAGAAAAGAAATGAATCACTTATAAAGGTAAAAGCTTTGGAATTATAAGCAAATTTGCAACACAAACCTTAGAGGCCAAAACTAGAAGTGAAATATTTCAAGCCCTAAAAAAAAAACAATTTCTAATCTTGGCTGACATATTCTGCAACACAATCTTTCAAAATTAATGGAGATCCAGGAAGGGAAAAGTCCGCACCTCCTGAGAATTGGCCATGCTGGGACTGGGACTGGGAGGATCCAACAGGAAGCCAAATGACCAGCCTTTCTGGTAAGCCGAGCAAGATGCACGGGTTCCAGGAAGAGAAAAGTCAGCACCTCCTTTCAGCCTACCAGTGTGTGGTTTGAGAATCAACCTCCCTCTCCTCATGCTGTAAGCTACCCACTGGTTCGAAAGACAGGCTGAGTTGATAGCAACTAAGGTATATAAAGCAACTAAATGCTTGTATTGTTTGGTGGATCTGAGCATCTCTTGGGAGGATGACAGTATATAATATAGCAAGTATGGGGGATTTCCTTTATTTTTGAAATCCAATATTGTTCTCACTGTTTTGCTTTATTCTGATTGTTTTGCTTTATTTAATATTCTGTTTTGATTGGTTTTATTCTGTTTTGTTTTTGGTTTCATTTTGCTGAACCTGATGGAAGGGACAAATACTGTGAAGATATCAAGATATACTATGATAGCTATTGTTGTTTTCCTAGTATCCTGCTTTGAAGTTCTGTACCTATTTTGCTGCTTTGTTTTGAATGGCTTTGTTCTGTTTTGTTTTGTTGGATTTTATCTTTAAAATTTAAAAAAATGGAGAAATAAGATATTTTCATGACAAAGAGCACCTAATGAAGTTCATGACCAATAAACCAGCACACCAAAAGCTTTTCAAGGACATCCTAGAAGGAGACAATAAAGCTAACAATGACAGAAAGTTTACTGGAGTAAATAATGCTCCATGTAAAGTGAACAATTAATTAAGTAAAAGACAAAGATAGGAATCAGAAACGAAACTAACACAATCACAGGAACAACTCAATATCTATCAGTAATGACTCTCAATATAAATTGTCTCGATTCCCCAATCAAAAAGCAGAGAGTGGCAGAAAAATCAAGAAACAAAACTCAACCATACACTGTATACACATTTAACCCAAAAGGAAACTCAGACTTAAAATCAAAGAATGGAAAACAAGAAGCAAGAAGAACTTGAAGCAAAGCAAGTATAACTCATCTATATTCAGAAAAAGTGGATTTCAAGCAAAAGCAGATCAAAAGAAGCAAAGAACATCACCAAATATTGCTTAAGGAACCAATGCAAAAAAAAAAAAGATATAACAATTATTAACTTACATGTACAAAGTAATAGCTGACCAAATTTGTAAAACAAGTACTACTGAACATAAAAGAAGAGATGAACATAAACACAATTATGAAAGATATCAATACCCCATTATCACAAATAGATAGATCAAGTAGACAAAAAACGAACAAAGAAATATCATGGCTGAGTAAAACCTCTGAACAAATAGACTTAATATATATAATGATACATATTTATGTCTGCAGTGTACGAAACATTCTCAAAAATAGACAATGTACTAGCCAATAAAGCAAGGTTAAATAAATGTAAGATAACTGAAATTACACCATGCATGTTATTAGATCATAGTACAATGAAACTAGAAATCAATAGCAAAATGAAACACAGAAATTATGCAAATACATGGAAGTTAAACAATACACTCTTAAATAAACAAATGGGTTACAGAAGATATTAAGGAAGAAAGAAGACAATTTCTAGAACTTAACAATAATGACAGTGCAAAATACCAGAAAGTATGGGATACACTGAAAGCAGTCCTAAAAAGAAAATTTAAAGCCCATATCAGGAAAACAGAAAGGATCCAAATACACTAATCATGAACCTCAAGGTCCTAGATAAATAAGAATAATCCAAAACCTAACCTAGTACAAGAAAGGAAATTATAAAGATCACAAGAGAAAATGATGAAATTAATATGAGAGAGAGAGAGAGAATCAATTAATTGAAGAGGTGGTTCTTCAAAAGAATAAACAAAATAGACAACCCTTAGCTGATCTGAACAAAAAGAGGAGAAAAAAGAACCAAAACGTAGGCAATTAGAAATGAAAAATGTTTGGGATATAGCTTAGTGGCACAGCACCTGCTGGGCAAGAAAAAGTAGTGAGTTCAATTCCTGATACAAAAAGAAAGAAAGAAGAAAGAAAGAAAGAAAGAAAGAAAGAAAGAAAAACAAAAACAGGTGAAACCCCAAGGGACACACCTGAAATTGAAATGATTATTAAGAACTATTTCACAAACTTGTATACCAAAAAATTTGAGGATACTGAAGATATGGATAGATTCCCAGATTCATATGAAATACCACAACTAAATCAAGAAAATTTAAAAACCCTGAATGTGCCAATAACAGGAAACAAAATGAAAGCAATAACAAAAACCCTACCAAGAAAAGTCCAGATGCAGATGGGTTCACTGTTGAACCCAAAACTTCAGGGAAGATCTAACACCAATTTTCCTCAAGCTCCTCAATGAAATTTAAAGAGAAAGAGTACTCCCAAATTCATTCCTGGAAGCTAATATTGTCCAAAACTAGACAAGGATCTAAACAAAAAAGGGAACTCTAGACCAATTTTTAAAATGAGTATAGATGCAAAAATCCTCAAAAGATACTGGAAAGCAAAATGCAACAAATCATCAAAAAGATCATACATCATGACCAGTAGGCTTTATCCTAGGGATCCCAGGATTATTCAACATATGTGAATCGATAAATTATGTATCACATAAACAGAAACAAAGAGAAGGCAATCACATGATTATCAAAATAGTTGCAGAAAGAGCGTTTGACAAAAAGCAACATTGTTTTATGATTAAAACACTGAAAAACATAGGTATAGAAAAGTGGTAACTCAATCTGATAAAAACTGTAACAAACTGAGTAGAAACATTACATTAAATGTGGAAAACCTAAAAGCTTTTCCTCTAAATATAAGAAAAAGGCATGGATATTCACTATCACCACTCCCATTTAATATAGAACTTGAAACATTAGCAAGAGCAATTAGGCAAGACCTAAAAACATCCACCAAAAGAGTCTTAGAACTAATAACTAAATTCAGGAATGTAGCAGAGGACAAAATCAACACACAAAAATTAAAGGTGTACATGTAGTTTTTCCTTGAGGTGGGTTTTCTGCTGCTGCCAACTCCCTCCGTTGGATGTCAGACTCCAGCTTCAGTAGCCTTTGAACAAAGACTCGCATCACTTCTTTTCTACACCCTGGAAGCTTAGTAAACATTGGACAAGTGAGTGAACCACTTGGACAGCTGTTGCTCTGAACTCCTTGCAACCAGACTCAGGGTCTGTGTGGCATCACACTCCGGGATACACTCTGCCTAGTTCCCTGGGACTGGGAGGCCTTGGCCCCCACCCAGTTAAGGGATAGGCTCCACCCACACACCCCGGGAGGCCGCCCTCACTTGCGGCACACAGGATCCAGCTTTACCAGGTCCCAAGACTCAGCGCAACCCACAGGGGAACAGGCGGGCAGCCTCGCAGGACACAGAGGTACTCAGTCCAGGCCAGCCTAGGACCACAGAGCTGCTCATAAGGGACTGACCAGCATAGCTGCAGGGCCTTGGAGAGCTTGGGCTCCCCCACCAGAGTGCAGAGCACACACGAGCTCCATACTTCAGTGGAGTGGCCTGTGCTTGCAGGCACCGCCCAGCCAGGAGCAAGGTCCTGGCACTGTAGGCCTGGGACTCTCCCAGGCTTGCCCGGCACAGCTGATGCTCTGAACTCCTTGCAGCCAGACTCAGGGTCCAGGCAGCATCACACTCCGGGGTACACTCTGCCTAGCTCCCTGGGACCAGGAGGCCTTGGGCCCGACCCAGTTAAGGTGGAGATTCTACCCACACACCCCGGGATGCCGCTCTCACTTGCTGCACATAGGATCCAGCTCTACCGGGTCCCACGACTCAGCATAACCCACAGGGGAATGCCCGGTCAGCCTCACAGGACACAGAGACAAATAGGTTCTAGAAGAAAATGACAAAAAAAAAAAAAAAAAAAAAAAAAAAAAAAAAAAAAAAAAAAAAAAAAAAAAAAAAAAAAAAAGACCAAGAGGCAGTCTCAGTCCCCCAGCCCACTAAGAACAAACCCAAGAGACACTGAAATGGAAGACAGTGGGAGTCAAACAACTGGACTTTCTGAAATGATAGAAAATGCAGTAAAGAAACAGCTTGATGAAGCTATAGAGAAATTCAAATCAGAAATATTCTCTCAGCTAAAAAATGAAATGCGAATCATTATTACAGAAACGTTGTGTGTATCTAAAGAAGAGCAAGATAAAAAAATAGAAGAACTTAAGAAAATGATTGAAACTTTGAAAGAACAATATAAGACACAAACAGAATGCATGAAACAGATGCAAAGGGAAATGCAGGAAATGAAAAACTCCATGAAAATTTGAAAAACCGCTTAAATGAAGCTGAAGATACAATCTCAGATCTTGAAGACAGCATGGGAGATCATGGCCATGAAAGAAAATATCTCTTAAAAATAGTAAGGAACCAAGAAACAGCAATTCAACAGCTGCAAGACGATGCCAAGAAAAATAACATAAGATTAATAGGTATAAATGAAAAAGCAGGGGTCAATACTAATGACCTGCGAACACTATTCACGGAAATAATAGCAGAAAACTTTCCAAACATGGGAAGAGAATCTGAAATACCAGTAACTGAGGCATACAGAACCCCAATTAACCATAACCAAAATAAACCTTCAGCCAGACATATAATAATAAGGGTATCAGAAATACAGCACAAGAACAAAATACTAAAAGCTGTCAGAGAAAAGAAACAGATCACCTACGAAGGAAAGACTATCAGAATCATGGCAGACTTCTCAACAAAAACCTTTAAGTTAAGAAGAGCTAGGACTGAAGTATATCAAATCCTGAAAAAAAACAACTTTCAACCCAGATTGAGGTACCCTGCAAAACTATCCTTAAAAATTGATGGAGAAATAAGATACTTTCATGACAAAGCAGAACTGAAGAAATTCATGGCCACAAAACCAACACTATAAAGACTACTGAAAGACACTCTAGAAAAAGACAAAGATAGCTACAAACTTAAGAACAACAACAAAATGAAACCACTAAGCAGGGCAAATAATTAAATAGAAAATGTAGAAAACCAACAACAGAAAGATATCATGACAGGGATGAGCCAGTACACATCAGTTATATCAATCAATGTAAATGGTCTCAACTCACCAATAAAAAGAAACAGACTAGCAGAGTGGGTTAAGAAACAAAACCCAACAATATTCTGTGTACAAGAAACACATTTCACTCAAAAGGAAATTCACAGACTAAAA
>RJWM01032514.1:0-21393 GCA_004363535.1 Dasyprocta punctata | reverse complement strand
TGTTCAAGGTCTTTGTCAATGTTTAGAAAGGCCGGTGTCCTGTCAGCAAGCACAGACCTACTAAATGATGGCGCCCAAATACCCTCCCAGATGGGCTTGGCTCCAAAGCCCACATTGCTAGTTTCCCTTCATGTGGCTTCTCATACAGTCTGTGTTTAATTCAGCCATGCTACTCTGTGAGGTGAGAGTCTCACTACTTGACAGGGACACAGTAGAAGACACATATGGTGCTACCCCTCTTGGGTTTAATGAGGGAGCCTCTGTGCCTGTGTGTGTGTGTGTGTTTGCCATACCTGTGCTGTGCAGAGCCACACATGGCAATAATAATAATTTGCCTCATTGGTGAGCGGTGGAAGAATTGGTACAAAAAATAAATAAATATAGGGCATCAGGGCTCTAAATCACTAGCTTAGAACAGCTCTGGAAAAAGGTTATATTTTCATGAGTCAAAACCAAGTCCTACCTTCAATAGATCGATTGTAGGTGTAACAACACCGCCTTTATTCACTGTCTGTCAACAACGCGGAGAAGGCGGGAGTGATTCTAATCATTAGTTATATCTGACACAACCTCAATTTTGCATTTCCTCAATGGGGGCCCATGAAGAGGTGTGCTCCAGTGGTTTGGAAACATTTTAAAGGAAATCTAAGACGCGTAGGGTAATTTGAAAGACAGGAGGGAGGGAGCCGTCTGATTGCTCCAAATAGATCAGCAGGAAGGTCTGTGTGAAAGGACTCGTTCAGGGTGACAGGTACAAGGGGCAGACTTTCTGAGCTATAATGTGCTTCTGATTGCTGGCTGACATTTTCTTTTCTGTCTCCTAAAATATGCAAGACGTGTTCTGCGTTGTGATATATAAGGGAGGGAGGTCTGACCCACCTGTATGCCTCTGCAGAGGTCTGCGCAGTGAGCTACCAAGATGTTTTGATGAAAGTTCTGCCCCCTCAAAAAGGCTAAGAAATGGGACATCTCACTCCGGCTTCTAGGTGAGATGGTTACAGAGAAACCAAGAGAATAACAACTAATAGCTCGTTCATCAGACACCAACGCTAAATGAGGACTTCTATCTGAATGAATTTTTCAGATAAATGAAAATTAACAGCTGCAAACCTTCTTGTTTTCCTGAGTACAATGTACATCTTCAATACTTTTATTGTAAAATTTATATCATTCTTATAAGATTCAATGACTATGCTGTCCTGGGTGGAAAACAAACTGACTCCTTTATTTTTTCATTTGTTTTTAATTGATACGAAAAATTATATGAGTGCCTTAGTTTCTTTTCACTCGTTGCCGAGACAAAATACCTGACACCCAAAATTAGGGAAGGAAAGGTTTATTCTTACAGTTTCTCAGGAGTTTCAGTTCACACTTAGTTGGCTCCAAGTCAGCATGGGGTGGCAGGGCTGCCGTTCATGGTGGCTCAAGCCACAAGGCGCGCAAGCGAGAGAGAGAAGGCAGCAGAACAGCAAGAGGAAGACCCGCCTTCCCTTAAACTGTATGTCAGCTCCACCCCTGGGAGTGGGTGGCGTTCACATTGCTAATCCCAGCACTAGACAACAAACTGAACACAAGCACTAGACTCAGCCCCATCAAAAGTATGAGGACTTGGGGGTACATAGCATAACACCCAATACAATGAGTTTATAAAATAATGTGATGTTTTGATACTTGAATTTGCTATGTCATGTTAAAACCAGGGTAAACCTACTTACCTCTTTAAATATTTACCGAGTCTTTGGGTGAATGGAGTCATTCATCACCATATCTGTTAATAATGGAGGCCACTGCTGTCAAGTCACTGGGGGTAATGCTGAGGTTCCATGGGGAACAAGACTGATAAACCTCCAGCCCAGTGAGGGGGCCAGGAAACCCCGGTTAGCTAAGTTCACTGTGTTCTTACTTCTTATTCCCAAGAACCGTTACGTTTTATTAATGTTACTCACTTGCACAACAGAAAAACGAAAGAGTAGTAGACAGAAGGAAGGAAAGAAGGGAGGGAGGAAGAAAGGAAGGAAAGAAGGAAGGAAGGCAGACATAAGGCAGACAGGAAGGCTGTATCTCCTTTGTGTGAAGCATAATATTAGGCACCATGGGGCACAGCACTAACAGCAAACATGCCCCTGAGTTCACATGAATTCTTTTTAATTTTATGTTGCCAGTATCGGCAAGGGTATGTAGTAGGATAGTGACTATGCGTCAAATAGGTGAGTGACCCAGTCCTCAGATGAATGAATATGAATAAATATGCACAGGTTTGAAAAATGTATTACACAAGCATATTTGAATTCGATCCAAAAATTTGAGGCAAATAGTTTCAAATTTTTTCCTCAGACCATTTCTTTACTTTCAGGCATGCCCCACCTGCAGCCCACAGATAGCCAATGGCCCTGGACAGCTAGTCATGTGGCTTCACAAAATCATAAATGGTAATGCCATTATGTGATTTTTAAGCGAGGTTTTCATGATTTAACTGGCCGGTGCTGTAGCACTGGCTGTACAGGAGACAGTGGCACAGTGTGAGGTGGAGACAACAGCACAGCACCACTCCAACTCCTGTGCCTGCCACACCCGGTCGGTCAGAGGATGAGTGGGCTTGGGAGACTTAGCACATACAACCCACTGATCACTGATAACACTGTTTCAGCCCACTCTAAGCATGTGTGCCTGTGAATGTGGGATTTACTGTTATTAAGCAGATGTATATGTTTTCTGGCTTAATTACTAAACTTGGGCTTGTTGTGTTATATCATAAAGTAATTTAATAAGTTAGAATATTAAAAGATTGTTTACTCATATACACCAACTATATCATGTATTTTATATGTGGCCCAACACAATTTCTCTTTACTTAGTGTAGGCCGGGCAAGCCAAAAGATTGGGCATCCAGCTTAGAGTCTGTGTCCTCAAGTTGTAGTATGCATACAAATGGCTCCATTTGCCATGTAAGAAAATGAATTCATTAATACCCAATTCCATCTCCGCTATAGCTATAATACAATAAACATGAGAGTATGGTGAATATATTTCATGACTTTTTTCAGATGAAAGTTTGTTAAGAAATTAGATATGAAATGGAGAATGGAAAATTTACGATAGTCTCAATTTATTACCTCATTTTCTAGTCCCAGAATTGGAGCATTATAGTTTGACCTCAAGAAATTGGATGGTTTGATATTCTTGATAAAAGGGTAATGTGTCAGAGAAATGTAGAGCAAAGAAACTAAAACAGTGCAAAGGATTGGTTAGTTTGTCGTAGATTAGCGTGCTTCCAGTGAATGGACTTTTTGAGAGTGTCCTGTGCTAATATTTGCACCAATCTCTTTATTTATAGCTTATGTACATATCTTAATTATCTTCACTATGTGCTCATTAATGGCAAATGAGATGAACTGAGTCCACAGACTATTAATCCCCCAATGCAAATAACAGCCCCGGCCATTCATTTTAACACTTGAAAGCAGAGTAAGAATTGAGTTTTCCAGCAAAGAGGGACAGTAGTGAACAATCCTGATTGAACTGATGCTGATTCAGGTGGCCTCTCATGGGTTCTGCTTCATTTATTTCCTTAGTTGCTCTATTAAGCACTCTGTGATCGTGTAAGGGTAGAAAGCATGGGGCAATTTTCTTTAGTAGAAAATAGTTTGCATCTTTCTAAAGCTTTTGTTAAAAAATTCCAATCCAAACGTTCAGAATCACCAACTAAAAAATTTATAAACATACTACAATTGGCCCATTTTTAGAGCATTCTAATTGACATTCCGATGAGAATTTTTATGTCTTCCAGCTGGTTATCAGAACCATTCATTTCTTCTTCCAGATGTTCTGCATGCTATAGGTATGGATGTGTCTTAATACCACTTTTCAGAGAATCCAACTGAGTCTCACACCAAATTATTCACTCTGAAAGCCCATCTTCAATATTGTCCATCAAAATTCCTTGAACATCAGTCGCACCATTGAACAATTAGGGGAAAGTGCACTGTGGATTCCTCTAAAGGCTCTCCCACTTCCTTTGCTAAAAACTTTCCAAATATTTTCTCATTTAAATATGTAACACAGCTTTAAGAACAGAACTGATACCACTAACAGGGAGAGGGCTATAAATTGGGGCCAGATCTGGAATTCACTTACTAGTGATAAAGGCTTGACTTTGAGAAAGAAATAGGTGTGCATAGGAATGCTATGGCAGATGACGTTTCAGATTGCAGATCATCTAAACTCAGTGAGAAGTAGGAATGGGAGTAGAATATCTGTTGAGCTTATCCCTAATCCTGATTGCTTCTCTTAAGAAATACCTCTTGGATCTTGAATTTCACAGACTCACTGGTTATAGGGTAATACTGCTTCTGTACATAAACACGTCCACAGAGGAAGGCATTTCCATCACACCTCTATTTCTAGGAAGGATGCATGCTCTTACTGCAGAACCTTCCCCCCTTATTTCAATCCCCGTCCCTGACTGTCTCTTGCTGTGTAGCCTGTATTCAGACAAGGCCACCATCAGCCTTCCTTTGCTGTATTGCGTGCTCCCTCATGAGAGAAGGGTTCTTTCCCTGCATCTCCTACTCGGGCTGGCTGGGGACTGTGCTGAATACAGCACAAAGATGCTCTTCCAATTCTGGATCTAGTTGCTCAGAGACTGGCACTTTCTATTTCTCACCTCTTGGGAGTACTAAGCTGCCACACAGGGAGTCTACGCTCCACTGAGGTCCACAGAAGCCTCAGTCAAAAGCACTGAGTCACCAGACACGTGAGTGACTGTCGAGTTGTCTTGTCCAGTGGAGCCTTAGACGACACTGGTTTCAGTCACCATTTAACTGCAACCATGTGAGCAATCCCAAATGAGAACACTCCACAGAGCCAGTCAACTCATTAAACTTTGGAGTGATTTGCTATCACAGCAGTAGGGGACTAGGACACATCCGCTTTTGGTTTAACACAAGGACAAGTGACAGCGAGCTCTGGGAGGAAGACTAACCATGAAGCCAAAAAGGTCAGTTTAAGAAGCTCAAAACAGACCACCAAAACCTCAGTAGGTGTTAACATGGCAGTTTTTCACCACATTTTTTCTTCCTGTAAATTCATGGATTTTCTTTCTCTTAAGAATAATTTCAAGTTCAGCACAGTAGTGCATGCCTGCAGTTTCAGGCACTTTGGAGGCTGAAGCAAGAGGATCACTTGAGCCAAGGAGCTCAAGCTCAGCCTGAGCGACAAGGTAAAGACTGTTTCAAACCAAAAACCAAACCAAGCCGACCCAAACCAAAGCCAACAACAAAACAAAGTAACTTCAGTATGGTCAATGGCATTTAATTGCAAGTTTCAAAATAGCTGGCAGACAAGATTTCAAATGTTCCCAACACTCTGAAAGGATCATTTTTTATTTATTTATTTTTTGCAGCACCGGGGATCAAACTCACAACTTCATGCCTGCCACAAAGATGCTTAAGCCATTGAGCCAAACTCCTGGCCTGCCAGACAGGTGCTTAAGCCATTGAGCCAAACTCCTGGCCTTAGTTAGAGGCAGGGTCGCACTCTGTAGCTCAGGCTAGCCTTGCGCTAGCGTTGTAGCCCAAGCTGGCCTTGAACTCACAATGCTCTTCCTACTTCAGCCTCCTGAGTGCTGGGATTAAAGGCATGCACCTCCATGCCCGGCATAAATGTTTTTTTTTTTTTTTTGGATAAACGTTTTAATTGATGAATATACCAATAATCCAAATCTGAGTATTACTATACCCATGGATTCAAATATCATATTGAACTTCATAAATATGTTCGATTGCGTCAATAGAAACTTTTTAAAAAAACACTAAAAAGAAAAAGAAGCTAATTCTGTATTTCTAGGGTAAACAGTGTTCAATAAAAAAATTATTTCAAACCGGGCGTGGTGGCACATGCCTTTAATCCCAGCACTCTGGAGGCTGAGGCAGGAGGATCCTTGTGAGTTTGAGACCAGCCTGGGCTACAAAGTGAGTTCAAGGCCAACCTGAGCTGTATAGTGAGACCCTGTCTCAAAAAATAGGGCTGGGGATTTAGATCAGTGGTGTAAGTGCCTGCCTGGCAAGTGCAAGATTGTGAGTTCGATCCCCAGTACAAAAAAAAAAAAAAAAAAAATTCTTTCATTATGAACTAACAGCTTTGCAAAACTTTTAGAAACTGGAGGAGAGAACGCTCTTTCCCCATGAACCCATCAGCTAAGCCATGCAGTTGGCCATTTGATAAATTTCTATCTCATCTTTTTTCTTTGATCATGTACATTTTATTTTACTTCACTAAAATTATAATCAAAGGGAATCTACTTTAGTGGTGCCTGGAACATTCATAATTCCTGGAGAAAAAAATTACATGAAGAACAAAATTAAAATGATCTTTGTAAAAATCTACAGGCATGGGAAACAAAGCAGCAGGACAGCCTCTCCAGGAGCCTTTGAAGGAGCTTGTGAGAGTAAGAGATCCCGCTACTTAAGTTTCGCTGGCTTCATGGCAAACCCACCACGGAATGTAATGTAGGTATAAATTTGCACCCTGCCCTTTAATTATATCAAACAATTTTTAGTGTTATAACCTAAACTTTAGGTAATGAGCTTTAGAGAGTGCACCTTTTTATGTTGGGTCGCTGCATTCTAACTATTGACACTTTAGGTGGAGTAATTCTTTGTAGTGGGACCGTGAATTTTGACATTTTGGAGAGTGAGGGGTGGGTAAAATTGCCCCTCGCCTGGGAAGCAACTGTCCTCACCAATCCCCTTCCCTGTATACTCATATTATTTTCTTTTACATCATTATGATTGAAAATATCTTCGGGTGTATGATTTTATTCAATTTTTAACTTCTTTCTCATTAAGATGGAATCACTGTTAGAAGGAATGGTTTTGACATAGCTTTTGACAGATACTGATGAATTTCCTTTCCCAAGAGGGTTACAGTCTTTTAAAAATAGGGCAATATATTTTACCACAGATGTAGGTATATTCAATATATTAAGATATTATCATTAATTTTAACCAGACTGTATATTTTAATCATATAATATACTCAGGTATTATAACTAAATAATTTTATTTTGTTTAAAATTTTCTGAAACTCTACCCTTCCATAAAATAGCATGAAATAAATTCTAAATTGTGCATTCTTTCTTAAAAAAACAAATTCAAATGGTAAAAACTTACTTTTGGAAAGGAATTGCTCTATTTCAATCAGTCAAGAGAAAGATCTTGAAGATACTTTTCTAGGTGTTTCTCTTTTCTACATGGTTCAGTCCTTCATAAGGAAGGTCTATATTTGAGTTCAGAAAGCAAGAGGTCAAACTATTTCCAACGTGAGTCATGTGCTGGTGTGAGGAAATTGGAGGTGTCACTTCATGAATACGGATGAAGACACGGAACTCCCGCCTTTGTCTGATGCCCGTGAGGATGGATAAGTAACTGGACTTCTTTTGCCCTTGCCATCTTCATGAGAGCCCATCATTCTCCACTTCCCTTCAAAGAAAAACCAAGATCTCAGTTGTTGGTTTTTGTTCCTTTGTTTTGTTTGCTTGTTTTTCGGTCAGGGGTAGAGTTTAAAAACTGGCTTTATTCTTCAGGATGCCTCCTGTAAACATTCCTCTCTTGGAGAGAAAGCGCTGGGTCCTCCCCCAAGGTTGAGAATGCTGTCCCCTGTTACTTTACTCCAGTTCCACAAGGGTTAGGTGTAGGATGGAGACTCCAGAGGGGCCCACGAGCCACTCCTACCAGCCTGCTTCCTTCTCTCCACCCCTGCTCCAGGGCAGGATGGCTAAAGATCTGTGTGTGGGACTGCCATAGTTCTGAGTAGCCAAAGAGGTAAATATAGTGACTTCATAAAATGTCTATCACAGAAGCAATCAATCATAATAATTCACATCTACACGTAATAGTTTCCAAAGTGATAAACAAGTGCATTCCTTCCCTCCCTCCCTCCCATTCGCAGACCCCCATTTTCCTCCTTTCTTCCCTGTTTCTCACTTTCTCAAAGTGTCCTGAACAAATTTCACAAAACTGGAAGTGTAACGGGACTTGATTTCCCTTTATTCTCATCTACACTCCTAAATCCCACAGTGGCTTTTTTGATTTTGCTCTAAGTCTGTTTGAAGTGAGTCTTCAGAATCAGTTAATACAAAACCTACCATATTTAGCTTTCAGCAATGTCCCTGATCAAAACTGACGAACACATGCAGCGCTTACGGGAGAGAAACGGAAAACAAAGAAAGGCACAGGAGGACCTCTCTAGTGGCTCCCCTGGGAAGTCTACCAAGGTTGCCACTAAAAGCAGGTGGAATAAGTCTCAGGTAGGGAAGGAAATGCTGGTCCAGCAGCTGCCTAGCAACCAAAATGTGTACCTGACCTGGCTTTTAATGGGTGAGATTATGCAGTGCCTGTGTACTTAGTACCTGATGAAACAGCTTTCTTTTTGAAGGAGCTGATAATTCCAATGGCTCTGGTGTAGTCAACTAATTTAAGTGCTCATTTTGTTTTATTTAAGGAGAAATACTCTAAAAATGCAGACAACATAGAACCGGTCCATAAAACATTTCGTTGTCAAATAAGACGCTAATTTTAGACAAAGATAGGAAAAATACTAATGTGCCAACAGAGGTTAAGAGGTCTTTTCCTATTCTAACTTACCTGTCATTTAAGCTTTGGACACTGGGTTAAACAGAGCCCTGGAGACCAGATTTCAGCATTAAACTTGCTATTATTTTTATGTTACTAAATATAATATTTCACTTTCAGTTTACTATGTTATCAAAGGAAATTAAGGCAATATTTATAAAATGAAATGATTTATACTTTAAGAAATTCATAGTTCCTAAAATCTAGGATGAGTGTAAATAATTTTGTTCCTAATCTAACATCATCACAATATTTTCAGGATATATGTTATATATTTTTAATTGGGAGGAATTTATAAAATTTCAGTGAACTATTAGTTTTACCACTTGACCTCTTAAAGTGGTCAGAATGGTTATTTTTTAAATCATAAAGATTGGGAGCATGGAGATAGAGAAAACACTGCTGAAATTTTATAAATGACCTTTAATATTTATGAACACATATCTTGGAGCATATACGGTATGTACAAACATACAAGTTTGGCTTAATTTACTAGCAGAAGGCTTTAGGTAAACACATGTATATGCATATACTCTACTATTAAATATCAGTTTCAATGATTATGTCACGCAATTTTTAGTTAAAAAACAAATTTCCTTAAGCCAGTTGCTTTAGACTAGAGACAGAATACCATAACACATGTGTGAAGATATTCATGATTTTCTCTGGAGATAGGAGTATTACAAGTATGATCATTATGACATTTATCTTCTGAATACAATGCCTTTAACAGAGCAAAGAATTACTTTCTTTCCTTACATGAGTTTAAGTAATAATTAACAATGTGTACTTCCCTCTGTTGAAATGTCCATTTCTGTTTCTTATTTCCTTAGGCAAAAATATTGTAATCCTTTTTCTAAAGTCTCTGTCCCTAGATGCCTTCAGTTTTCTGACTTGGGCCTGTGGGTACATTCTATCTGGACCAGTTTTAATTTTCATTACTGAGTGTCACCTAATGAAGAATCCCATCACTGCATCAATAGACAGATCAATAGAACAGGACAAAGATACACACGTAAAGAAGAATACAATAATTTTGTATATAGTAAAGCTGTCATAACAAATTAATCATGAAAAAAGATGAATTATTCAATAAAAGTAATTGGTACAGCTTGAATCTTGGAAATAAAATCAGTTGGATCATCATCAGAACAAACCAAATGTTTGAATATGAAATATGAAAGTATTCATTATATTAAAAATAGACAAATAGTAAAGACATAAAAAAGTTGAAAATCATGATTTATAATTTTGATTTTGAGCACATATGGGCATTTATCAAACTGAACACATCTCAGCAATAAAACTAATCAAATTTCAAAACACTGTATTGGTATCATACAGGACATATTCTCTGCTGACCATACAATTTAATTTAAATTAATAATAAAAAAATTACAAAGAATGCACCGATCTCTTTTTTCAGCAGCTATTTTTAATTAGTAACTGTTTGCAGTACATGATGATCACATTCCTCGGGGCAAGTTGGTCCATGTACATAACAAATCTTAATTCTTTTTTATTTCCTTCCCCTCTCCTCCACCCTCCATCATTTGTCCTTCCATCTTTATATCCCATTCTTATTTGAAAAAAATCTAACTCCCTACTGCCTATTACCCATCTTTCATTTTGCTCTTCATTTATATATTGGGTTTCTCACATTAGAAAAACCATGAGATATTTAAGCCTGTGTGTCTGATTCATTTCACTTAGCATTAAGATCTGAAGGTGCATCCATGTTTCTATGAATGACTCGTTTGCCTTTTTTATGGCAGAATAGCACTGTATTGTATATAAATATCACATTTTCTTTATCCTCTCATCTGTTGATGGACGTATAGACTACTGCTAAAATTCATTTGTTAGGAATTGTGCTGCTTTAAACATCGGTGTACATGCATCACTGTAATAGGATGTTTTTAACTCTTTCAGGAAGATACCCAGAAGGAGAATACCTGGAATAAAATGGAATGTCTGGTTTTAGTTTTTTTGAGAAATCCCCATACTGATTTCTATAGTGGTTGTATTAATCTACATTCCTACTGACAATGCAGAAGGCTTCCTTTTTCTTGCAGCTTCATTTGCATTTGTTATTTGATTTCTTGATAATGCTTATTCTTTTTAGATTAAGAGATTAAGATGGGATCTCAGTGTTGTTTTACTTTGCTTTTCTCTAATGGCCAGTGATGGTGAACATATTTTCATATATTTATTGGTCATTTGTACTTCTTCTTCTGAAAAGTGTTTATTCATTTCATTTGCTCATTTTTTTATTGGGTTATTTAATCGTTGGGGTTTAATTTTTTGAGCTCTTTATGTATTTTAGGTATTATTCTCTGTCTGAGGAGTAGCTAGTAAAAATGTTTTTTCCCATTCTGTAGGTTGTCTCTTCACTACGTTAGCTGTTCTTTTTGCTGGACAGAAGGTTTTAATTTGATGTAATCCTACCTGTAGGGGCACAGCTGAGGCAAGCATGAGGTCCTGAGTTTGATTTCCAGTAACACCCCTGCCCAAAGTCCTACTTGCTGATTATTGGTACTATTTCTTGTGCCATTCTTTTATAACCCTACACTTCTATGTAATTCATGTGTCAAAGGATAAATAATTGAAACCAGCCTATATTGAAAATGAATTACAGCATAGAAAATATGTATTGAAACTTTTTAAATGAACTTAAAATAACACAAGAATAAAGGACCTTAAACATTTGTATTGGAGAGCAAAACAGCCTTGAAATTAGGGAGTGCATCTAATTTCATAGTTTAAAAATACAATGGATATACACCTAGATTCAAAGCATAGTATAAGGAATACTTTATAATGCTTTATACGTCAATAAGAAAGAATGAAAGAATTCAGTAGAAAAAAAGGGCAGATATTTGAAGAAACAGTGCAAAGAAGCAAAAACCTGAATGAACATCTGCAAATATGCTCAACTGGCTTAGCTGTCAAGAACATGCATTTTTTAATGACCAGAAGATATGATTTCATATTCATTGAATTGAAAAGCTTGACATTGTTTTAACAAGATTATAGATTAATCACAACTCACATACACTATATTCCTTTAACAATTAGTGAGTATATAGCTATGTTAAAAATACCTACAGTATGAAATGCAGAAATTCTGTATGTAGTTACACTCTAAGAGTTACAGAACTCTTGAAATCATGTGTCTTAAGAGATGTTGACAAGAATGTTTTTATACCACTGTTTGAAATCTCAAAAAATTAATTAGAACAAAATGTCTATCACTGGAGTGCATAAAGCAATCGCACTACATTGTTACAAAGGCACACCGCCCAACAGAAACTGAAACAGAATCAAAAACTACTTTTCTAGATCTCAGCATGAACAACCTCAAAAATACAATGATCTGAGGAAGAGGCTGATTACTTAAGAGTTTGCGCAGTATGGTTCTGCTTGCATATGTTCAAAAACAATATGCTATTTAGGAATACAAACACAATTTAAAGGTACGTATATATTCAGAGGGGCCATAAAGAAGAAAGAAATCATAAATAAAACTCAGCATAATCCTTACTTCTTTTGGAAATGAAGAAGAAAGTGTTGGGATGAATCTCTCGCAGCTGCATAAAGGGAGTGTCACGGGTTCTGTTAACATCCTTTGTTGCCACTGAATTGTCCTACAGAGTAAGGTGACAAGGATCTACTAAAATTCCCAAAGCCTATACCTTATAGGAACAAATACTACACAAATGGCCTCATGCATGGATAATGATGTGCAGATGAGCTTGCTCACTGCATCACTATCCCCAGTGTGAGATATTGTAAACCTCTAGAGCTTATCACTAAGTGACTGAACGCAGTGTGGTTCTTCCTTGCAATGCAATTCAATGGAACTATGCAAAAAATTGCCGGAGTTCTTTATGAATAGAGACAGAGACCTAGAGGACATTATTAGTGAAAATGAAAGTTTACAATACAGTGTGTAGTATGCCAGCATTTGTATAAATACAGGACAAAGAATACATGCCTCAATATATAAACACTTTCAAAATACCATATTTTAAAGTAAATGCAAAATTAAAAACACTGGGGGGAAGTAAAGAGGATGGATTAGAGACATGGATAAGAGGAAGCTTCACTAGCCTGTATTTTCTATCTTGAACCTCATGAAAATATTTCTTTTGGGAAAGGGAATAGGAAGTCTGGAGAAAGGATGTGAAAGAGAATAGTATACTGTTTCCTTTTGAATTCTGTGACTGCAAAACAATACATATATTACCCATTGATAAGTCAAACAGCATTAACAGCCAACAATATAACCAACCAGTTGTCATTCATTGGGACTCTATTGCCTGACT
This sequence comes from Dasyprocta punctata, assembly GCA_004363535.1. Taxonomy (NCBI): domain Eukaryota; kingdom Metazoa; phylum Chordata; class Mammalia; order Rodentia; family Dasyproctidae; genus Dasyprocta; species Dasyprocta punctata. The sequence continues at coordinate 8,435 of RJWM01032514.1, read as the reverse complement.
CCAGAGTTGGAGACGTAGTTCAGGATTGAGCACTTGCCTAGTCTGAAAGGCCCTAGGTTCAATCTCCAATGCTGCAAACAAACAAAAACCTAGAGTCTGACCCCCCCAACCTATCAATAATTAGTTGGATGCCATAGAAATGGCACTTTTAAAAGATGAAACTTTTCTTTTTTTGTAAAAAAAAAAACATGTCCCAGGAGGTGGGAGAGCTATATAAAATCCCTACAAATGTTCCTTGGGCATATGTTGAAAGTTGTGGGGGAGGTGTTGCTGTTCATACCTTCTTGGAGGAAGAGGTGGCATAGAATACATATAAAATAATGTTAGAAAAATAAAATGGTCTACTTCTTATAGATAGATGAACCTTAATAACACCATAAAGAACACAGAGGGACACTTTGGCACATGTTTGAGAAGATGATAGATGAATAAAATTAATGTAATCATGACATTAGTGCAAGATTTACAGATTTCTCTCTTTCAATCTCTCTCTCTCTCTCTCTCTCTGTCTCTCTCTCTCTCTGCCTTCCCTGTCTATCTCCCTCTTGCTCTCTCTGGATTTCACTATCTTTTCCAGGCTTGTTGCAAGTTCACAAATAGTTGGGGGAAGAGATGCAGACCACCACATCCAGGTATTACATAAATTTCTTAATGATACCACAATCCATAGAATAGAACAAGAACAAATGAGTAAAACACATTTTGGCAAAAAAATAATCATCAAGTGTCAGATTTTGAGACATGATCAGGACCGAATATTGAAGGACCGGAAGTCCGCAGCACCCACTCCTCCACACGGAGCCCCCAGGAGGCTGGGTGCGCTGTGTCGCTGTCCACGCAGCCCACTGTTAGCAGCTGCTCCTCAAACCTTCCTGGCTCACATTCGAGACCCTTTTAACAGTAAACAGGAAATATTCTTTTCAGTTCTCTGGATACTGTCACAGCACTTTTATCCTTTTTAGTTCTAAGAATTGATCTAGTTTTGGTCATGTATGCTCTTGGGTTAGACATATAATCTTTCTGGGTTTAGCGTATTTTCTATAAATGGTAACGTTCTTTTCCAGCCCATCATTCTGTGATGCCAGCGTGGCAGCCAGAAGTCCTGATATTGTCCTTGATAACTCCTTTCTTCACCAACAGAAAGTCTTGCAGTCTTTCTTGAAATCCTCTTGCAGGATGTTATCAGGTACAGTAAGTTGAATAAATAGGGATGCACTTTCTTCTACATAAGAGATACTTAAGTAGAGGGAGCCCAGCACAGCAATCCCAGTTTTAGGACTGATTTTCTCACAGTTCTGCTGGGTGATACCCTCCAGGTCACAAAATGTTTGCTGCAGGTCCTGTCAAACCACATAAAGCCTATTTCCAACACTAATCAATTCCCCACTTTACATTAAAGGTAATTACTGTTCTAGGATCTATCACTATAAACTGATTTTGCTACTTTTGAAACCTCATACAAAGGGAATCACACAGTATGTATGATTTTTTGGAATATATGCAATCTTTTGTATCTGGTTTCTTTTATTCAAAGCACTGTTTTGAGAATTAATTATGTTGCAGTACATGCTGGGTAGTATTGCATTATATGAATATGGCATTATTTATCCATTCTTCTACTGATGGACATTTAAACTATTTGCAGTGTTTAGCTTGTGTGAAGAGGTGGCTGTGGACATTGTACAGCTCCTATGTTGAGTCACATATAGTGGTAGAAACCCAGAAACATGATTGCTAGTTTCTAAGACTGATGCACATTTAGTTTTATAAAACACTGTCGAAGTCTTATAAAATGATAAAGCCATTTCATATAGTTATTTCTAATGACTATGTAATTCTAGAATTGATGCATTATCATTATGTAATAATTTCCAGGTTGTTAGACATTTAATTTATATTATGGTCCATGTTTTTAAAATATGACCTGCTACAACGATCACCTTTATGCAACTAATCTTTTATCTATTACTGGAATATTTCTGCTATTGGAACATTGAATTGAGAGACTAAAGGCATGATTACTGAGCATTATCATGGTTTCTGTATTTCCCAAAGGTCTCTATTAGTTTATATTTCTTTAGTAAATTTGAGAAATAATATTTTTGAAAGTCCTTCTTTCTTTTTTATTGGGTTATAACAAAATTGCAATATTGCACATAGATATTAAGCAAGAAGCCCAGTGGCATTTTACATATATATAATTCAACAGTTATGGTCAGATCAAGAAGGAGAACAGTTTTAACCCACAGAAAGTCTTTTTCATATTAAATGATGCTTCACAGAGGAAACTAATATTTTCCCATAAAATCTTTACTCAGATTTAAATTTTATATAAGTGCAACCATTCAGTTCACACTTATTTATTTTAATGTGTATGTTTAGAAAGACAAAAGAGAGGATTTTTATTCTGAGTTCCATCTTACTTTCTGATGTTTAAGTGAATAAGGTGAACCATACTGATTAGAAGAAGAAGAAGAAGAAGAAGAAGAAGAAGGAGAAGGAGAAGGAGAAGGAGAAGGAGAAGGAGAAGGAGAAGGAGAAGGAGAAGGAGAAGGAGAAGGAGAAGGAGAAGGAGAAGAAGCAGCAGCAGCAGCAGCAGCAGCAGCACTAGGATGAACATCAGGTACTACCTGATGTATTTATATCCATAATCTCATTTAATTCTTTTCAATAGCCAATCAGAAAGTTGCAATTATCCCATTTTCTGTATAAGGAATATCAGAATGAATAAGACAAAATTTCTTAGCCAAATCCCACCAGGGTAGGATGGCTGAACAAGAAGGCATACCAGGGCATATCTGACATCACCCAGCTGTGTCTCGTCTCATCCAGCTGTTTGACAGCAGTCTGCTGTATCTGGGCCCCCTCCTGTCTCTCAGGAGCTATCTCTCTCAATAAATTATCCTATTCTTAAAAAAAAATGCAACTGTTCAGTCACCTAATAAAAGTCTAAATAAGCAACAGAAGAAGCTTTTTCTAGCTTCTTTCTTTCTCTCTCTTTAATAAAAGTTGAAGACAAGCCGCTAGAGATAAGGGTCAAGAGCTGACTCCATGACAAATGCAATTGGCAGGCACAGTTTTTGGAAGCTACCCTGCTCTACTGTCCTTATCAGCTTTGGCTGCAAATTGAAACAGTAGGTGTGTATTAACACTGCAGCCCACAGCTGTGCACACTATTGCTAATCAGGGCCATTTTTTCATTAAAACGCAATTACTACCCCAAGACATCAGAATTCAAAATTGTTGTGAGTGTAATGGAGCAGCTAATGCTGAGAAAATCGTGAAGATTTAAAAAATATCTTGTAAGGAAAGATGATACCTACCCTGAACATTCCACCCTACTGGAGGACAATAAGGATATATGGATACATTGACCAGGGAAGGATGACAGGACACGTCAGTCAAAGCCAAGACTCACATCTGAAGGCAGCTGGACACGCAGGACACCATTTACTGAAAGTGATTTTGTAATCCCAGCAAGGGAAAAGGTTTTAAATAGTCTAACACATTGGAAGTTGCAAATAAATTTTATACTACACAAACAAGGCCCCACGAAATGCATACAAAAAACATCAAGTTTGGTATATTTTGTCATCATAAAAAGGAGATTATGGAGCCAAGGCACAAATAATATTTCAGGGTCTTTGTGACAACTCCATTTATAGGAATGACTATAGGAATTCAACTTTTTCAGTAAATTCCTTTCATAAACATTAAAAGCAGAGTATAAAAGAAGTGGAAGGTATGTGCAAAAATTCTAAGTCTGTGAAGTGTCGCAAAGGTAACACACCTGAGTACCTCCACCCAAGTCACAATATTGAACATTTAGAGGGTCTCAGAAGTCCTGCCCCACCCCGTGGACGCTATCTGAGGCATTATCTCACTCTAAAATTAATCACTATTTTGACTTTCATTTTAAGGATAACTATTCATACAGTATCAAGAGGTTTCAAGCAAACATATTGATACCTTAGGAACAAAACTAATGAAAATTGTTATACAATCCCAATTTGCAATAAAGACTTGAGCAAGTTAAAGGGATAAAGATTCTGCAAGAAAACTGCTTCCTCCAGTCCTCTAGCAGAAAGACAAGTTCGTTGCTGCTCATCTTTATGGAATTTTCTGAATTTCACTATATTTAATTCAGTATTATTAATAAACACCTAAGTTGATTTTCCTTCAGAGCTCTGTCCATTTGACAGCAACACAACCGATTGTTTGGAAGATAAGAACATGAAGTTAGCCTTTCCGTGGCTGTGGAGTGACCTCCCTGGGGTCTGCTCTTCAACTTCTCTCTGTGCCTAAAGACACAGATTGGCCAATTAGGGTTGGAGTAAACTGTGTCCCCTCCTTTTGGTTTTTAAAGTGAAACTAACCAGCCTAATTGAGATTGATTACCTGAACTTGCCCTTGTCAACTGCCAAATCAAATTAACTAGAATATTATCATGTAAGCAAATATTTATGACATTTCAACCTCAAATAAATGGAAACCTTAAAGATATTTATGAATACTTACTGCTAATTATAATTGAATAGCATGCCTTTCTGCCAAGGTTAAGTTTCTTCAGTAATTGTTCTACAACTGGCCCCTTTCTCTTGTCTACGTACGGGATAGGAGAAGATTTTATAATATATTGACACTTCTCCATTCACCATACTTTGATGTGAGATTAAGGAGTTAATTTTTCTCTTCCTCCCTTACATAAGTGTCTTTGGAAAAACAGAAGAGATACATGTGGTTAATCATGATTGCCTTAGTGTTTAAAAACATTTTTTTTCCCCCAAAGCAGGTGGCTGGACATTTAACCTGTGCTAACGCCTCCCCAAGTGTCTTCGTGCCGGGGATGCATTCTGGAAGCAGGTGCTGTGATGTTCGCAGCTGCGGCAGCAACACAGCACACCGTCAGGGCTTCCCTCTGACAGCCCAAGCCCACCAGCAACAGGAAAACTGTCTCTGGAGAAAAGAGAGGGCATGAATTGCTCAGCATTTTTAGATGACTTCTGAATATGGATTAATGCATCTTGGAGAGTAGCTTTCACCTGCATGAACCCAATCAACCCGGGCTTATAAACAGTGTCAAAGAAAAATTTTGAAGTTCTAACACCTTGTATCATTTAGTAGACCGCAAAGTTTGACATTTGGTTTTACTTCTTAATTGCATCTCCTACTCCATTTAACTTTATCTAAGTGGACTTATAAATATTTAATCAGATCACTGGTGCCAGCTCAAAAAAGGAAAAAAAAAAAAAAAAAAAAGATTCCATGGTTGATATTCCTTGCCAAACATACCCTTGAAAACACATAGACATATCTAAAATGTTATTCGCATCCCAATTTGCACTTTAGGAGGGAAACTGTTTAGCAAAATGGTTACTTTAAAAAAAAAAAAAGAACTGACTTAGGTTTAGATATCCTGTAGAGAAAAACTTACAAAACAAAAACAAAAAGAAACACACACACACACTCCAGAAGTTTTCTTCTCCCACTTCCAAAAAACTCTACAGAAGTTTTTTCTCATGACCTATTGAATTTTTAGAATTGCCAAATCTATATAAACATCTAAACATTTATTTTTCACTTAGTGAACTCTCCAATCTTAGTTAATAATGTATTACAGTTGTGATTAGAGTATGTATATATAGTGATCTTCCCACATTTTACATTACAAATTTTTTAATATCTAGCATTAAATGAAAGGGATGGAGATTTTTCTACTTATATTTTTGTTTTGTTGCTGCTATTTTTATTTCTCAACTTCTACACTAAACATGGAAATGTATGTTGGAAGTGTTTTCATGTCTATCAAAATGAGTTCATTAGCACCTTTGTGAGTTAATCATTGTGAAATCTTGAGCACTGACACTGCCATGTTGATTCTGTCTCATCCATGCCTACACCTGGCCTCTGGGGAGACAGTTTTCCATGCTTTCTCGGTATCTCACTGGGATCGCTGGGGCACTGAGGCTTCAGGTTGTCCCACAGACTCTCAGACTGCAAAGGTATCTCCTTCCTCCCAGGTAGAGATAAGTTTCCTGGGTCTGATCTCGCCTCGGCTCCACCCTGTATCCTGGATGGTTAGACCACTGTGTGGCACAGGGCAGGCACTGTGTAAACACTGACCGGAGGACTGTTTAGATGGGCAGAGGAATGAACACAAAAAAGGTAACCAGGTCTACTTTCTTTGCCTAAGGATTACATGACTCTTCAAAAACTGAAGCTGTCAGTACATCCCACTGAGCTTGCTCCATTGAGGACCTTGGACCATGCTTTATGTATGGCCACAATCCATTTGATAACTTGGTCCTCACATTTTGGTTAGTTGGTTAAAATGCCAGATCCATTGTCTTTGCTTTAATCTGAGATTTCCTTGGAAAAGCAGAGTCATCCCATAATATTCTTACCTCAGTAAATCAATCTCAAATGAATAAAAGCCTTCATTTCATACTCCTATTTTAATTACCACCCTTTATCTGCAATAATACAAAGGCAGGAGCTTTTTATTTTATTTTTCATAGCTTATAAGACATTTAAAAGCTGATGATATTTATTGTGGTTAAGAAACATTAATGTCATGTTTTTCTATTATTCACACTTAAAATGGCAATGTCCGCCTGCTGTACCCAGGAGACAATCTGCTTTATGACTACCAAACCATTTTCCTTAATTTGAATTTTCTTGGTCCTAGGAAAAGAGTGCTGCATTTGGTTTTGAATATGTGTGGTTGCAGGAATCATGGAGTGGAAGAGGAACTGTGAAGCACAGAGCGTTAGACTAAGAACAGACTTCGAGTTTTATTGGTCTGTGCTGAATGGTTTGTCTCTGCAGATGGGAATCTGGAAGAAGGTAACGGATGGTGTAGCCACAGGCCAGCACGGGGAGCATGACAGGATCCACACAGTGCGTGCCTTAACTTGGCTTCTAGAAGAGCACAAGAAGGGAATCCTTAAAAGGTGTTTTCCTGATGAGTCTACGCTGGAACCTAAATTGCATCTCATAATCTGTCTAGTGTTGGAGTGAGGAGGCTGGGTTTTGGTATCATAGGACCAGAGTTTTCTCTTTATAGTCTTTATAAGTAATGAAAGTAGTAAAAGAATCCCTATTATAAGGAGAGAATGTGAATGTGGTCTTTCAGGGACTGTCTCTCAGAAGCATTTTCAGGTTTGAGTTTTCACACCAGCACTCACTGTCTGCATCCAGGCATGACATTAACCACATCTGCTAAAATGGAGGAGATCAGTGTTTGGGAAAAAAAAAAAAGTACATATTTTGTACTCCTGAGATCTGTTTGGTTTCTGTGTGGTTGGAACACAATCTTACACTTTCCTTGAGGTTTTTGAATTTCCATTTCCTTTCAACTGTCAGTGGGGGTCCAAGGTACCAGAGTCAGGGCATCTTACTTCCCCCAAATCTGCTGCAAATAGCTTTGAATGCATATTTGAATTATTCTCAGTTCTTCCTTCTTCTTCTCATCCCAATGATTGATTCTCAGTATTGCAGATAGCCAGGATTTCCAGTACTACACAAGAAATTCATTAATTCAAAGAAACATTTTTTCCTATTTTAACATCGTACAGAATAAAATACCATATACCAAAGTAAATGACATTCTTCTTTCCCACTATTACTGGCTGCATAAATAGGGATGCCTCTGAAAATCAATGGCCTTTTAAATTTAATGAGGTAGAGATATTACATATATAACAGGCTCCTGTGGACTATTCTACAAAAGAAAATACTGTCATCTCTAGATATGTATTCATGTTTCAATGGCAAAATAACTGAGCGAGAGATGAACTTTTACAATGTGGTCCATGCTTAATTACTAGTGAATCTGAACTACTACTCTACTGGATGTACTGGAGTCTATGTGTCACAGTTCGTTGAAAGGATATAACTTATTAATGTGAACAAAGTATCCTGAACCATCAGCTCATATGGGCCTCTTCAGTAACTTTACTTTTTTCTTATCTCTTTCTTCTCTCTCATAATTCTTAAAATGAATTTCCTGAATTCCATATATAGATGGACAACTTACTAATTTGTATAAATGAGGAGGGCCTGACTGAATTAAGGGATGTATAGAAAAAATGAATTTTTGAAATTCAAGAACAAGTAATGGATACAAGGTTAATGAAGCATTACCTAGAACTGGCCCTTCAGGGAGCAGCCTTAATAAATGGATAAGAATAATTTGTAATTAGGCTTTTCCTTTTCCACTGAAATATACTTAAATTGAACTTATTTTAAGAAGGTTAGATATACCTTCTATTGATTGCAATTTTACTTCTCTTTTTAACTTGCCTCAAAATGGTTTTCTTAGATACTGTGTAAAGTAACTTGACCCAGTCCCTGCCTAGAACAACGCTTTGTTGTAATCAGAAACTTTCAAGTTAACAGGTATTTTCTTAATTCCAACAGTGTTCAGGTAGAAG
>RJWM01032513.1:0-21426 GCA_004363535.1 Dasyprocta punctata | reverse complement strand
ACACCAATTGGCCAGAGCAAGGACCAGGTGGAAGTGGAGCCTACCCTTCTGGGTCAGACATTCCCTGTGCCCCAAAACCCTCTGAAGGCAGGCTGTGGTCAGAGCTCGACAACTCAAGAGCCCAAGTAAAAGTCAGGAAGAGATACGGCTGCAGGCCAGGCCAGCCCACTCTCTCACAGCAAATTTGAAAATGCCCAACTCTTAAAACTACAAAGAATCTTTGAGATTTCTTATCTGAGACTCTCAAGTAACTGTCATCATCACGGCGACTATTTCTCAAGTGCTACCTATGTGCCAGTCACCCACCTATGGCCTTGACTTGCTAACTCATTGAATCTAAGACTCAGAGACTCGTAGGCTGCTGGAACTTTGGTATCAGGGTATCTCAGCAGCTGGAGCAACTTAGCCCTGCAATGCTCTGTGTGCCAGGCTAGTGTGCCAAGGCAGCTGCCAAGCTCGCTGCTCCCGGGCCACAGACTTGGGGGAGCAGTGCTCGGGGCTCCACTGTCCTTACAGAACTGGGCACCCAGATGCCTTGGGCTTGTCCACTCAAGCCAACTCCCTCCCCAGCCAAAGGCCTCCAAAAGTCCAAGAGGGAGTCAGGAACCAGGAAGCCAGGAGGCTGCTGAATCAGCAGCTCAGGGAGTAGTTCCAGGTCTGGGCAGGAAGGGAGGGGGTCAGGCTGTGGAGCCCACATTCCTACCTGCTGCTCTTCCTGGGGGTCTCCATGGGTCTGGACCTGTCCCAAGGGCAGGCCCCCTGGCCTGTGGATACCTCCACTGCGTCACCACCTCCTCCTCCCCACCCCTTCCCTTGAAGGAGGAACCAAGGAGGCGGGGCCAGGCCTGCTGGGCCGCAGGCCAGGCTGCAACTGGAAACTTTGCTCCTTCTCTGCTCTCCCAGGAGGGCTGGGAACTCCGCTTAAGAGGAAGCAGCTCTAGAGCTCACAGTTACTTCTCAGGGCCAAACTTCAGCAGGGCCCCCTATGTCCAACTCCACTAGAATCTCCCAAAGTACCCTGACAAATTTGTGTCACTAGGCCTTTTCTCCTGCAGAGAAAACTGAAATGGGAAGAGGTTTAGTATCAGCAGCAGAACCCCAAGATTAGGACTTGGTTTGGCCATTCCCAAATCTGGAATCTGTCTCCTTGGCCACATCACAAAGAAACCTTCCAATAGAAGATTGTCCAAGACATGCTTATTTTAGCACAGTTATGGACTATGTTTAGGAGGTGTTCTGGGACACTTCACATCAAGTAAAATTCAAATTACCCATTTTTGGGATATTAAGATGGGGTCCTAGCCAATATTCCTTACCACTGCATAAAGCTCTACCTTTTTCTGTACTGTTTTCCAGACTGGCCAAGAAAATGCTCTCTGAAGAGAAAAGCATAAATCAGAAGATAAGAGGCTGTTCCTCCAAGGAGATTGCCTGGCCTGATTCTACAGACGGGGCATCTGAGGCCTGGAGAAGAGTAGAGTCTCACCAAAGCTTATGAAGTTCAGTTCAGACTCAGATCCAGTGCCTTGACTTCCTGCCTACTACAACAGTAATCTCTCTGTCCTCTATACAAGTGGCACTGGAGAAAGGAGAGAAGTGTCAGGGTCTGAAGGATGCAAGGCTTGTAAAGAAGACCACATTTCCAGTTCAGAGCACCCCTGTCCTTTCAAGTTCCTGAGCGCAGGCCCCTGGCTATTCTCAGCAGGAGGTGGTGCTAGGAGGAGTCAGGGGCCCAGTGATCTAGAACGAATAGGAGCTGATAGGCAACAGGCCAGCCTTCCTGCCTCTCTGCCAGGACAGCTAGTTCCTCTCAAGGAAGCCAAAACAGAGAGGCCCTCCAGACCACCACAGGGTTGGCATGCACGAGCCCTTTGTGGCTGCCTCTCCCTCTGCCTATTCCCTAAAGCCCTTGCCCTCCAGTCTCTGGCCTCAGCCCTGCTTTGTTTACTCTCCCTGAGAAATTCTCTGAGCTCCCACAGCAGGTTCACCTTGAACCCATTTACAGTTAACACCCTAAGAGCTGCAAGTTTGGCCCAGACCTTCCTCTTAGCCTTGCAGGAGTCGAAAGAAATAAATTCTAGTTCTAGTTCTAAGACTGATGCTGTGTAACCTGATGAAGCAAAGAATGCACACTCTGGTGCCTGGAAGAGCTGGGAACAAGTCTATCTATAGAAGATGAGCAGTAATTCCCACCTCACAGGTACCTGTCAGGATGCACATGATGAAAAGTCTGGAGCCTGAGGGAGTCCAACCTTTCTCCCAGGGAGGTAGGGAGACATGCGAGAAGTCTGTTTGTTTTAGGGATGGAAGAGAAGAACTCTAGGAAAATTTTCCTTAATCTGGAGCCACTCTGGGAATTCATACATATCTGAGTGAGCATGTTGTATAAACACGTGGGATGGTCCACCAGGGGCTAAAGGGAAAGGGGAATTAAAGGTAAAGAGCGTAACAGATGCCAGATACAGCAGAAACTCCAGGTCTCATGGAGCTTATAGTCAAGTGAGAGGAGGTAGCCATTCACCTACTAATAGAATTAAACTGAACAAGGGGAGGACATGCTAGGAAGACCAAAGAACCTAGGCAAAGGCTCTGAGGTACTATTTCCAGAAACTGCAAAGAGGCTGATGTGGTTGGGTGAAAAATGCAAAGGGTAGAGAAGTGATACTGGAGATGCAGGCGGGGCCCAACCATGCAAAGCCTTGAAGACCACAATAAGGGTTTCCTTATGTATACTAAGAGCATTTTGGAAGCCTATAGCTCATAGATAGGCATGGGAAGGGGTACGTCTGAAGCCCCTGCAGTAGTATGAAAAATATATTAATTTCCAGTTTTCACTGGATCCTCAGATGGGTTTGTGATCCCAATAGTAGGGAAGCTTCTTCTCATACATGAACCCATGCACTACGTGCCAAGTGAATGAGCTAGTGGCAGGAGTCCATTTCTTCTGTGTGCTAGCCCATCTCCCACCTCCAGCTAGTCTCAGTCTTCCTCTATTGTCAAACTGCACCCCACTCAAGACAGAAATGCTTGCAATTCTACCCCATGCCTTGCCATCACCTATATTTTCCCTCTGGGCCCCCACAGTCACCTCCCTGCCTGGCTAGCTCCTCTCTGTTCTTCATAAGTCAGCTAGAGGCGGTGCCCTCTCAGAAACAGCTGTGACCCCCCCTCAGACAGGACAGGTCAACTCCTTAATGTCCTTCCACTCTGCTCTTCCTTCAGTCAGTTTCTCTTGACACAGTTTACAGCTTGTAGCCTCTTCTTGGCCCAGAGTTCTCCGAGGAAAGGGGCAGTGTCTTATTCATCTCAGTGTTACCAGCATCCAGCACAAGGCCCTGGTCTCATATGTTGGTGGCTGACCACGTACACAGAGGTGGAGGCTGCAAGATGGGCCAATAGACACTAGATGGCACTGAGGCTACTGGACTCGTGCACTGATGCTGACCAGGACCACCTAGGAGGTGCCCCAGGGCCAGACATGCCTCTGTTACCAAGATCCCAGAAAGCATGGAAACTCTGCTGCTTTGTCCTGCAGTGACTTCACTCTGGACCCACCAGTTCCAGCCTCACAATGTACTTCTGCCCTGTTTCCAAACACTTTCTCGCGACAGCCCCACCTCACTGCACATATTGCTTCAGTTCCTCACAAGTGCAGGTGCCAAACATCCTTCCCACAGGTCTGGCCTGCACCGATGTGTACTTCTCCTTGCCCCACCTCTTCTCAGCCCTCCCTGGGCTCACTTCCATGCATCTTCTAAGCCTCAGCCTGGACTTTAGCTTGGAGAAGCCTCCCTAACCCTCAGGCTGGGAGGTTGGATTAGGCATACTCCGCAGTCCTTCACAGCAACCTGTACTCCCCTTATAATTGTGGATAATTGTCTTCTTCCTGAAAAGCCAGTGGGTTCCATCTGAACAGGAACCATCACTCTATCATTCACCATCCTACTAACTGCACTGTATCAACTGGTACTTTGTACACACTCAACACGTTGTTCTTGAATGAAGGAAGGGATGGATGGATGGATGAATGGATGGATGACTTCAGGCAAGTCACTTCACCTCTCTAGGTGCCTTTCTCCCTATCTCAAAACCACCCCTACCTGGCAGGGTGGCAATGAGGATTAAAGATAATGTGTGAACTGGGTATGGTGGTGTATGCCTATAGTCCCAGTACTCAAGAGGCTAAGGCAGAAGAATTTCCCTGAGTTCAAGGAGAGCCTGGGCTACATAGTGAGTTCAAGGCCAGCCTAAACTACATAGGAAGACCCTGTCTCAAAGGAAAAAAAAAGATAATGTGTGTCAAGTGCTCTCTGAAATACAGTTAACATTTTCTGAAGCAAAGCAATGATTAATATTTGGAGCAATAAAAACAAAGGGGGAGGAGGAGTTGGAGACAACTCTGCCCTGAGCCTGGGATCATCTCTCCCACTTAGATTTACCATTTATATACAGAACTGGCTTTTCCAGTAATAATAAAAGGGCCACTTTTCTTAAAAATAACAACAGCATCTGTTATGTGCCAGGCCAGAAACAGGAGGACCCTGAGAAAATGGTGGAGAGACTGTAGTCTCAGCCAGAGGATGGGAGGCAAGAGCTGTGAGCATTGCCCTTGCGTCTGGAGACCAGTCATTACTGGAACAGCTGGTTTCTAACACTTTACTCATAGGTGAAAACTCATCTAAGGGGTCATTAATTCCCCCTGTAATTAATGTAAAAAGTGCAGGGTTTGTATTAATGGAAAAGTAAGCTCAAGCATAAAGCTGATAATATTGATAATGTGCATCTGTAATTATATTCTACAGATAACTATAAATTCAGTCACTGCACTAATAAAATAGAAAAACTTCTGAAGCAACTAAGAACTTGGTAGCAACCATCTGAAGCATTATTCCAACTGTTCTGAGGCTACAAAAACCACCACAAACTGGTAGCAATGGTAAATTCTCTGTGTATTTAGAAGTTGTTTCAGTATACAATAAAGCTGGGGAGCAGTGGTAGAGCATGTGCTTAGCACCCGTGAGGTCCTGGGTTCAACTCCCAGGACCAAAAATAAATAAACATAAATAAATAAGGGGAAAGTTTTAGATAAAACAGCATATTTCGATGCAAGAACATGGAACCTAGCTGGGCATGGTGGTGCACACCTATAATGCCAGCACTCCAGGAGGCTAAGGCAAGAGGATGGTAAGTTTGAGCCTAGCCTGGGCAACTTAGTCTCAAAATAAAAATAAAAAAGGGCGAAGATGTAGCTCAGTGCAAAAGTCCCAGGTTCAAGCCCCACGACTAGGGGTGGGACAGGGATCATGGAACCTGAAAACGTAAGTAAAAGGCAAAAGATTCATGCAATCTGAAAAGAAACCAGAGTCTGTCTGTCTTTCTTTCTTTCTTTCTTTCTTTCTTGTACTGGGGATTGAACTCAGGGCCTTGTGCATGTTAGGCAAGCACTTACCTACTGAGCTACATCCCCAGCCCCTGAAAACATAGTAGTAAGCAAAGGTCATCTTGCAGTAAACTAGGAGCCAAAACTTGGCAGATGGGCAAACTTACATTCATGGGCCTCTGAACAAAATAACCCCTAGGCTCTAATCTCATTTGTATGTGCAGGAAAACCGCTTACAGTTAAAGAAACACTAAGTACTGAATATTTTACCTTTCTACCCTTACTGACTTCTAAGAGGATGACTTCCACCTATAGCTCCTTGCTTCTTGTGTTATCACAAGCCAGAAAGAATCACTGCAGTCAGATGGGTGGACCAAAAGCTGGAAGGTCACATAGCTTCCAGGTTGGTGACTATGTTAGGCTGTGTGGCAGAAGAGGAAGCCAGTCCAGAGAGAAGAATCAGTGAAAAATGAATGACTGGGACCATGCAAGCTGTGAGAGACAGAGAGAAATGAGATATGTTCTCAGGAAAGCAAGAGAGCCATCTTAGTCCTTGACTTCCTGATCCTGCTTCCAGTTGGCAAGAGGCCTGGCTATACTTCATTTACTGTTCTCAGATTTTGTAAGACATAGCCTCACAATAGTCCATCCCGCTCCTTATTCTTAAGCTAGTCTGATTTGGCTTCTGTTTCCTGCAACAAAATGTACCCAGACTAAGACAAGTGAAAATTAGGAATATAATCATAGGGCTTGCATAAGTAGAAACACGTAAAGAACATTTATGTTGGGAGAGGTGAATGCAAGTAGATGGTATTTGTGTTAGTTTGCCCAAAAAGTTCCTCATTTCCTGACACTTCCTACTACAGCAACACACTACAGCCATGCACTTACATGCATGGACATCCAGTGACATGCAGAAACAAATGCAGCAGCCACCAGATAGGCAGATAAGCAGACACCTCAGTGTGCACAGCCAAGCGCCAGCATGCAACAATGCCCCAGCACTTTTCACAGCCACACTGACGTGAAGCCTCCCCTGCATGCGGCGGTGCACATCGACACACATGAACACAGTGACACTGCCCGGAAGGCTCAGGGAGGAGTCAGAGCTTCACTGGGCTCTGCGCAGCCTCCTTCCCCAGCTGCCAAGTGACTCATCCCTGGGGCTGCTAATTAAAGCCAGGACAGAGGAGACAGAGGCAAGGGGAGGGTAAGAGAGGGAAGGCAAGTTTATTTTGGTGTCAGCCAGGCACTCAGCCAGTTTAGGGGTCACCCGATTTCTGGGGCTGGGCCAGGTGGGGGCAGAAGAACATAAAAAAGGAAGCAAGGAGTAGAGGAACCTTTTGCCCCTTCTTGTCCCTGTGGAGCTTCCTGGAAAGGTACCTCCTTTGGGAAAATTACTCCAGTTCATTCCATTTCCCTCCTCCTCCATCCAGCTGTCAAAATCCAGCTCAACTCCACTAGACCCTTGTTCTCACACTGTCTACCTCGCTATTACACTCTCATCTGGGTTTGCCAAAGCTGGCTCATTTGTGGCTGTAGCAACCCCAGACTGGCAGTGCCCTACAGGAAGCGACCCCAGTTTCCTGCCTCTGTCCCCCCAGTGGGTTACCCCACATAAGTCTGCTACATATGGTTGGGTTAACCCTGGGTTAGCATGGTGATCACCAATGTGACAGCGTGGATTACTACCTTAATTCTGCTGTGCGGTAAATTATTTTGGCTGTCTAAATCTTAGTTTCCTGATCTTCAAATGGAAGAATATATTCCCTATAGGCTCACTGTGAAGATGAAATGAAAAACAATAGGTAAAGTGCCCAGCATAGTGCCTGGCATACAACAGCTTTAGCCAACACGTAGCAAGTGCTATTGCTCTTGTTGATCATCAGACCCCACCTCAGGCTCGGGGCAGCAACAATTACAGAACCAAGTTCCAAACTGGGTTCTACCACATAGTACCTACAGGACCTTGGGCAAGTCCCGTAGGCTCCCACAGCCTCATGTGTGCAATGGTGATTCACAATATGACATCATAAATTTACTGTAAAGATTTGAGTCTGTCAGATGTCCTATGTGGCCTGGCTCTTAGAAGTGGCTCAATAAATTACAGCAGTGATTCTTAAGGATAGCAGGAAGGGCTCAGAGAAGCTCTGAAAGGAAGAAGCAGTCAGAGAGGAAGAGGGCAGCCAGAGCAGGCTTCCCAGAGTGGACAGGACTAGAGTTGGGTCCCCAGAGAGCATTTGGCACGCAGACAGTGACAAGGTCCTAGGCAAAGGAAGCAAGAGGAATGGAGAGCTTAGGCAGGGGGAGCAGCAGGGCTGAGCTGAACAAGATGTGGAACGGGAGAGAAAAACTGGACACAGCTGGGCAGCTCTGGGGACCGACAGCATCTTACACACGTGAATGGGGGGACCACAAAAAGGCTGTGAGGTCTTAGCTATCCGAGATTGCCAGGAGATCAAAACAAAGAAGAATCTTAGAGATTATCTAATCCAAACTCCAGTTGGACAGATGGGGGCACTGAGGCCCAGAGTGGGAGGCCTCCTCTGGGAACAGAGCCAGCAGTGGCTCCTCCTCCCACTTCATCTCTGATGCAGTGGCTCCAGTTGCCATGGGGACGTCCCTGGCTCTGCGGGTGTCAGTGGCTCCCCCACCTCCTCCCTCCTTCCCTAGCAACAGGCCACCTCCTCCAGCTCTCATCCTTGCGTGCCTAGCAACCCCAGGCTGATGCCCAGGGTGCCTGAGTTCCAGCCTGACCCTCTCTCCTGGCAATGCCTGGAGGCCTGGGCTCCATCTCCTGGTGAGAGAATCGATCAGGCCCCTCTCGCTCCTATCTGTCTTCAAGTTCCACGCTTCTGCACATTTTTGAAGTGTGGCTCTGTGGCATCTGACTATGGATTTTGTTAGAGGAGGGCAAGGACATTACGATTTGTTGAGCCACCATTTTATTGGGAGCATTGTTTTACTTTAAATTTTTTCATCAACTCAAAAGTCAGAACTATTGTTTCTGTTTTAGCAAAGAGAAACTAAGGACCAGAGAAGTTTCATGACTGCAAAGAGCAAACAGCTACGAAGCTGGCTCTACTGATAGCTTTGTAACCTTGAGCCATGACTGGTCTTTCTCTGGACCTTGGCTTAAGGTACTTTCAGGTCTGACAAGTTGTCAAGGATCTACAGGATTCCAGGCACCTACTTTTGTCCATAACCCTACCCCCATCACCAGCTGCTCAGCTTTAATTAGACTCCACACTTCCTCTGGCACCCAAAAGTTAGAAGCCATCAGGCCTGGGTCCTGCCACTCCCTGCTGCTCAGTTTTCATAACAGCTGAGGCCTAGCCCTTCTGCTTGGTATTTCTTCTACTCACCAAACCCAACTCCTCTCTCTCTCTCTCTCTCTCTCTCTCTCTCTCTCTCTCTCTCTCTCTCTTTCTCACACACACACACACACACACACACACACTCACACATGTGTCTATGGGGTGAGGAAACTGGGGTTCTAAAGGATAAACAGATTTGTGCAGTCACATGACTACAGTGGAAAGCAACCTCATTAAAAACGAAGTCCTGAGCCTCCAAAGTTTCTGTCCTTTTTTATATTACAGAGCTTAGCCTCTCCAACTTGCTCCCCATTAGCGACAGATGTTATCTGTGACCCAGCCCTGACCAGCATGCTGAACTTCTCTTCAGTTTTAGTTCACCCCACTGTTCCCTGTTTTTAAAACCCACCCCTCACTTTCCTACACATGCTGATGCCACCTCTAGGGATGCCCCTCTCATATGAAGTCAGACCTGCACAGCCCTGCTTAAACACTGCCTGACCCCAACCCCTAACAGGAGTGGACTGGAGGATTTACATATAGGGCCTGAGAACATTCTCGGAGGACACCATCCAGTAATGGTTCCACGTTAAAAGCTCTTCCCACTATGTTGGCAAGATCTTGCCTCACATGTGCTATGCATTAGGCCTTTATCACAGCCCAGGTTCGACCCTTACTTCCTTGCCTGCTGAATCCTCAAGGCTCCTATAGCCTCTTTGACTGTGGACCCAGATGGCTGTCAGGAAGCAAGTGTGAATAAAATCAACACTGGCTTTAGAGCCAAAAAGTCTGGCATATGAATAGAGATGCCACCTGCCCATAGCTCTTCCCTAGGACAAGCACTGACCCTCTCAGAACCTCTTTTTCCTCATCTGTAAATCAGAGATCATAATCCAGGACTAATAAGGCTGCTGTGAGCATTAAATAAGATCATATTCAGAGTTCTTAGAATGTGAGGAATCAATGATAATTGCTATGATTACTAATATTAGGATGAGGATGAGGATGATTATTATTATCTCCAAGGTTTTAAGAGCTCCCTTGGTGACAGTGTGGGCAGGACTCTGGGCTTGTTGCCAGAGAGACCTGGGTTTGAATTCTGGCTCAGCCATATATTAGTTGTGCGGCTGTAGGCAAAACCCATAACCATACTGAACCTTAGTTTCCTCAACTATAAAACAATGATGATAAGGCCAGCCCAGGTTCCACCTACAGTGTCAGTGGGAGGATCAAACAAAAGAAAGTCCCTGACAACTTCTGTAAGTTGTAAAGGCCCAAGATATGTCATCATACGACTTATGATTATGGTCATTATTAAGTTCTTGGGTCCTGAGCTATAGGACCCAAGAACTCCCTGCTGGGAGAGGTGAGAACTAGAAATGCCTTCAATCTGGGTTCTTAACAAGTAGCAGGCACATCATCAGAGCTGCCTGCAGGGGACCTAGGCTCAGGGTCAACCCAAGTTGCCTTTGTCCAAACCTGCAGTGGGACATGAGATTCACATCCTTTGCTAAACAAGTACTTTCTGAAGTGCTAGGACAAGCTGTGCTTGTGCCATGCTCCTTGGCTGCATGCTGGGACTAATTATGTCTCATCATACACCCCTGCCTGGCACTGGGGCTGACTGTCCATCACACTCCTCTTGCTTAATGCTGGCCTTGGTGTGCATCCAGCCCACAGCCCTGACCTTGGCCCTGGGCATCAGTGTGTTCACACCAGATTCTCCATTACAGATGCTAGCACAGAATGTGTCTCATTATATACCTCTTTTTTTCTTTCTTCTGAAGTACTAGATACTGAACCCATCAGAGCTTCACTCATGCATGCTAAGCAAGTGCTCTATCACTGAGCTATATCCCTAGTCCTGTTTATTTTTTGACACAGGGTCTCACTAAGTTGCCCAGGCTGCACTCAAACTTGCCATCCTCCAGCCTCAGCCTCCCAGGTAGCTGGCATTAGAGGCATGTGCCAACCACACCCAGTTTATTATATTTCTCTGTGTGCTGGTATCCTCCACCTCCAGCCCATATCCACTGTCTAGGATAGGACCTATGCTGCTGCGTATGCTCAGGCAAGCTATGGACCAAACAAGAGGGCACAAACAAGGGCTGATGTCCTACCTGAGCTATGTTCACCAAGCTGGGAAGCCTGATAGGCATGGTTCAGAGGAAAAGGAAAATTTTTCCAGTTGATTCACTCAGAAGGGGTACCCTTGAAAGGGGGGACATTTTTTCTACTCTTCATAAAGATACCAGCCATATACACTTGTGATAGCCTTGGCTGGGACTGACTGTCCCCATCCTGCACCTCTGTTGCCCAGGGCCATCCCATTGCAGAGACCCATCCCATAGCCCCAGTTTGGACACTAAGTCTGACTGGACTCTAGCCCTGAGCCTCTCATCATTTCTATATAATCCTTATGCTTGACACTTCTGCCTTCATGAGGCTGCTGATGGGTGAAGGCCAGAGCTCTTGTCTCTACTCCAGTTTTAGCCCTGCCTCCCCCAAGTGGCCGATCAATCATGCCTTTAAAACTTACTCAACCTTCTAAACGTTTTAATCAAGCACATAAGAAAAATGTTTACTTGTCACCATCATATATATTTCTGATGTCTAGAATGTGTCACATCCAAGGTCCATTCAAATTCTATTTCTCAGGGCTGGCACAGTTAGGGGTAGAAGAAGAACACCAGCTAAGAAAGTCCAGTATCCATTGTTCCCTCTTCTCCTGGGAGAAGGTGGAAAAGGTCCTGGGTCCAGAGCTGATCTCTCAGGAGACAGGCTTTCATGTCTGGCCAGCTCCTACAAGCCCGTGGTGTTCAGTTAAATCCCTGAGTCAACTAGGGGCAGAAAGACTGAAGAACAGACTTCAACCCTCTACCCACACCTGCCACATTCACCCCACTGTCCTCGCTCCACTCCATATCCACCCCTGATACCAATGGGAAAAGAACGGTGAAACTGGTCCCTACCGCTGTCCATGGATCCCAAAGTAACAAACCAGAGACCCCCACCCAGACCCTGCCCCACCTCCTAATGACTACTAAAGAAAAGAAGTACTGACCTGACTGTTCTGGAATTCTCACCATCAGATCTGAAAGGGAAACAGAAAAAAACCAACACAGTCAGAATATGCTGTCTTATTCCTTTTCCCTGCCCTATGCAGTGGCCTTGAGGCCTAATATACATCATGAAAATGAGAAGAAGGGTATTTCATTCATGCAGGGAGAATAGCAAGTGCAAAGTCTGTGAGATGGTGAGTCTCTAGACAACTGAAGGAGCAGAGAGGAAGGCAGGGTGCTTGGGGAGGAGTGAGCAGAGGAAGGGCAATTAGAGGTGAGGTCAAAAAGGTACCAGTAAAAAAACAAACAAAAAAAAGGGTACCAGTGGGGCCTAATGGATCACAGTAAGGAGTGTGGTTCTCTCAGGTGTGGCCTGAGAGACAGCCAGCAGCTGTGGGAAGGGGCAAGGCCTGAGCATTAAACACAAAGAGAGCTAAGCTCAGATATCAGCTCTAACACTTATCAGCCCTGTGACCTGCGGAAGTCATTTCACCTCTGTGAGCCTGAGCCTCAGTCTACCCAATTGTAACAGGAGGCCAATCCTTGTAGAGCTGTTGGAATGATTAAGCCCTCTGGAACCCAGTAGACAAATACCAGGTATTATTAACAATGTAGAAGAGGCTTTGCCAATTACCTAGTTCAACCTGCTTATTTTCCAGATGAAGAAGATGAAGCTGAGAGGGTTAATGAGTCAGCTGCTAGGCTCCTCTCTACTGTATGAGTCTGCCTTCTTCATCCGGAGGCTTTTTAGAGGGGAAGGGAGGACAAGAGAAGAGAACGGACTGGAGACAGCTCTGAGGGAAGTGAGAAAATGAGTGAAATATGAACCACTCTCCACTCCTCTGGCTACCCTTCCCTGGGAAAAAATATGTAAGAGCCTATGTGTGTACGCCCATGCATGTGCACATGTGCTGGTGTGTATGCACATGCACTTGTGTAACAAAGCTTAGGACAGAGGAACTAAGTTGGGGGCAGGAAAGGGAAAGAAGGTGGACCAGGGACCTTAAAGTGGGAGAGTGTGGGAAGCAGCTTCCTCTTTCCCCTGGTTGTCTTTTTCCTCCCTCTTCACCCTAGACTTCTCCTAGGCTGGCTGCAAAGGACACAGAGATGAGCACATCACAGGCTCTGTCCCTGGCTAAGAGAGCCAAGATGTTATCTCAGTGGCAGGAGGGTCCATCTACATCTACACCAAGTGCCAAACAACAAAGGAACACACAGGGAGGGGAGGTGGAGCTCAGGAGAGAGCCATTGTTCAAAGGGAGGAGGTCTCACCATCGAAGTGAGACAGGTAAGTGACAGGGTGTTAGGTGAGTACAGCACTTCTAGTTCAACAACTAATTAGCCATATAATCCTGGTGAAGTCACCGCGCCATGTGGAATCTCAGTTTTTTCACTTGTAAAAGGAGCCACCAGGGTGAGGGCATTGGCATGAAACCTTCCCTTTCTGGAGTGGCTTTTTGTCACATGGTACATGCTCAACTGATGACAGTAGTACCAACCTTTAGCATTTTTGGCCCCCTAAAAGGAACAGAGGACCAAGTTACAGTGCACCTTAGCACATTTATTAAAACTTTCTAAGTCACTATGTTGCAGTAAAATTGCTTCTGAGGCCTAGCTCAATTATTTGCAGGTACCAGGTCTAAGGCACCTAACTTCAAGGATACCCTACTCTCTACAGAATGGAAGCCAAGCTACCCAACCTCTCTCCCACACACTAACCCTTTCCCATACACAGGCTGGTCTCCTCACCACTCACCCACCCACCCCCAAACCCAGAACACATTGAGTGTATTGTATCCCAGACCCTGATCTGGAAAGCTAACTCCATAAGGGGCTTACGGACTGGGCACTTGCCCACATCCACTTATATATTATGTAAATATATAATCACCTTCATCATCAACATCACCATCACCACCATTAACAATCACTGAGCACCTACTATGTATCAGGCAGAATGTTAGGCTCCCCTCATACACTATCTCCTTTGATTCTTCAAAATGAGAATTAGTCATCCAATTTTAAACTGATGAAACAGACTCACAGAGGCTGAAATGACTTGCCTAAGGCCACACAAGTAGAGGAGCTTGTAGTGAACCTCAAAGTTCAGGCTCTTAACACGTCTCAAAGTGCTGGCCTCGTCACGCTGTTAAGGTAAGTTCCCTCAGCTTCATGCCCCAATATCAAGCCAGAGGTACCGACAGACCCGTCTTTTCCACTGCTCTTTCTTCTGAGATCCCCTGATAGGTACTTCTGCTCTAACACATTTCTATATGGAGTCTTACAGTCCTCAAGATGGTAGTGAAAGGGAACACAGTTTCAAGTCATGGTTCAAAATTTATTAGCCAATTCTCGTTGTCAACTAGTTTCTTACTAGTTTGAAGGGACAATGCATCTTATGACCCTCAGTGTGGGAGTATGGCATAACCTCAGGGATCTATCACTTTTGGGGGGCACTGAGCATGAATTTCAGGACCCCGAGCAAGCTAGGCAAGTACTCTACCACTAAGGTACACTCCATGCCTTGTCTATCACTCTTTATCCGTTTAGTAATGATGTATAGACAATAATCATTAATGCCGTGCTATCTCATAATTCTTTAGGGGGTAATGCTCTGCTCAGTGGTCAACCTAACTCTACTTCATGAAGCTTTGCCAACATTTTTCTGGGAGGCCATACATACTGGTAGAAAGCAGCTGGGTTTTATTAAGGTTCATACCCTAACTGGCAATATGAACTTGGACAAGTCACCTCTCTCTGGACCTTGGTTCTTCATCTGTAAAATGATAGGGCCATGTTAGTTAAATTCCAAGCAATCTACAGGCCTTAAAATATTTAGCGTTTCCAGAACCCCAAAGTTTATCTCTTTTTATCAACTAGATTCATCTGTACACATGTAGAAGAAAAGTCACAGGAACCAGACCCCTCCTTCCTCGTCATCCGTGTCAGTGTGAAGATCAGTTTCTCCTGTTCTTCCCCACAGCCTTCTCTTAACAAAACGCCACTTAGAACCCCAAGACTCTCAAAAGATTTGGTTATGCCAATTCCCATCATCAGTAGTGATGCTCAGAAAAATAGTGATTTTGTGAACCAAAAACTTGGGCATGTTATCTAAAGATTTTGAAGTTGCAGCTCCCAGGTATGAGACAATCTGGAAGGTGGGAGAATAAACGGGAAGAATATCAAAACTTCCTGAACCTTTTGGGGAACTTACAGGAACACACAGGAGAATGATTGCAAAGAGGTGGAGGCCCTAGCTGGGCATGGTGGCACACATCTGTAACCCCAGCACTCTGGTGACTGGACAGGAAATTTGCAAGTTCAAGCCCAGCCTGGGCAATTTAGCAAGAAGACCCTTTCTCAAAATAAAGAAATGAAAGCGCTGGGGAGGTAGCTCAGTGTGAAGCCTTGGGTTCAATCCCCAGCAACGCAAAAAGAAAGGAAGCGGGGGAGGATGGAAAAAGAAAGGAAGAGAAAGAAAATGAAGGGAAGGCAAGGGAAGGATGGGGAGCCTTCAAGTTGCCACAACTGGGATTTTCAACCCTTGCCTCAGAGCTGGATTGCCTGCCTCCTGTTTTGATCCTCCAAGTCACGTATAAGCAGTAACTGAGGGAACAATATGGTGTGCCTCCAAGAACCTGGAATTAGATATATAAAGTTGTTCTCCAAAAGCTAAACTAATTGAACAACACAGAATGCATCAGAAATGAGATATGCAGAGTCACGTGACTTATCCTCAAGCCCGTACTGCAGTAACATTTCTAAAAGACCATGTGTCCAAGGCCAAGGGAATAGCTCAGTGGTAGAGCACTAGCCTAACATGCAAGAGGCTCTAGGTTTCATCCCCAGCACTGCACACATACATACATATATACAAACATAATTTTTAAAATCCTATCCTACAGAAAAGAAGTTGGAAGCAGATTTTTTAAGAAATTAGACTTGAGACTTGAAGGGCAATGGTGACCAGGGCTCCTCCCAGAAGTATCCTGAAGAAAACCAGTCAGGTTCCCTGGCCCACAAACCCTGCAGATCTCTCTAAAAGCTGAGAACCAGCCGTGGGGCAGCCAGGTACCTTCCCTCCTCACAGTCACTTTGTCAAACTGCAAGTGTTTTCAGTGGACAAACTTCTCACACCGACTGCTACAGGACCATTCTAAAATGCACATCAGTTGATATGGTTCTCCTGCTTTGAACATCTAATGATTTCCCCCTGTGGAACTTTCCACTGATCAAGCCCTGCCTCTCTAAATCTCATGCCACCCTCTCACCTATCTTCTGAGTACATCTAGTACCTGGAATGTGCTTGCCCCTCTTTATGTTTTCAAAATGATTTTTGACCTTATCAAATACATGAACATTTTTAAAACTCAAATTGTAAAAGGCTCTTAACACAAATAACAGTCTCTTTTTCAAGCTATTAGCTATTTTTTTCTAAAGTGACTTTCGGAATTCTAAAGTGTATACTTGTACCACTAATCTACTTTTGGCATGGTCTTGCGAATCCTTTTTAAATTTTGTTACAAAAGTGATACACGTCTATAGACAACACAAATTTTATTAGTTACCAGTGATAACAAAAAACACAAATTCCTTGCTCCATCCCTCCTCATCCCAACTCTCACTCTCAAAGGCAATCCCTTTTCAACTCTTTTCACTAATTTTCAGTACTTTTCTTTGTTTCTAAAGAACACATGCATCCTTTCATTTCTTGGTTTTGTTTTTTGTTTTTTGGGGATAAGGTCTCAATATGTAGCCCAGGCTGGCCTTGAACTATGTAGCCCAGGCTGTCTGTGACTCAGGGCAATCCTCCTGCGTCAGTGTCCCAAGTGCTGGGATTATAGTTGAGTACCACCATAACCAGCCAGGTTTCTATAGTGCCCTGAATTCCTACTATCCTGTAAGAGGATATCTCTCTTATACTGCCAACTCCATGGATATTTAACACCTGTTTTACACGCATTACTGTGCAGTGGCCATTTCCATTCATTCTAGTTGTTACACAGGTACACGCAGGCCCTCCTCTCATTCCTATCCAAAAGTTTGGATTAAATCAATGGTGATGGTTAACACTATAATGACTGCATGCATACTAATACTGTCTTGGTTAAGTATCCTTTATCTGAAATGCCCTGAGTTCAAAGACATCCACGTCTGAAAACTGTCTTTACCATACCCTCACTATTGGTTGATAATTCAACTGAGTATAGGCTTCTAAATGAATTCTTTTTCCTCCAAATACTGAGAAAATGTCTCCATCGTTTCCTAGCTTACACTATTCCTGTTGAGAAGTCCAAACCCCATGCTTTTTCTTTATCCTTTGTACATTTTTTCCCTGCAGAAGCTTTAGGGTCTTCTTTTTAATCCCTGGTAGTATTTTGAAATGTCACAGTGGCATATCTTTTGCATGAGCCTTGGTATTATTTATCTTGCTGGATAATCAGCAGGAGTTTTTGTTTCCTTCAGTTCTTTAGTATAATATTCTTATATTATACCTTTGAGAATTTCTTTCCTGCTGTTTCCTCCATTTTCTATTTCTGGAACTTCTACTGTTGCTTGGTGGAATTCTTCAACTGATCCTCTAATTTTCTCTTCTGTTGTCCTTCTCTTCATGTTGTTAGTCTGCTTCCTAGGCTAGCTCCTCACCTTTCATTTTCTAATTCTGCTGAAAATTTTATTTTGTGTCTATTTTTAATTTTACAGGTTTCTTCTCCTTTCTTCATATTTTCTGTTCCAAGTTCTTTTATTCTATGTGTTTGTTTGCTTCTTCCATCTGTTTTCCAGGTTGATGGTCTTCTGCATACAGTTTTGGACTATTTAATAATCTCTAGCTACCTAGAATTTAGTTTTTGTTGTTGGTCTTGGTTTTTCTGTGGGGTCTTCTGTTCGGTTTTGTAGTGCTGAGGACTGATTCCAAGGCCTTGCATATGCTAAGCAAGTGGTCTACCACTGAGGTATATCCCTGGCCCTTTTAAATTTTTTTTCTTTTTGGAGACAGGCAGGGCCTCACTAAATTGCCAAGGCTCGTCTTGAACTTGAATCTTTTCACCTCGGCCTCACAAGTACCTGGGATTACAAGTGTGCACCACCACACCTGGCTTAGAACTTTTTAAAAAATCAATTATATTATGGTTTAGTTTACATAAAATAAAATACGCCTAACTTAAGTGTCTTTGGCTGGTGATCCTTAGTGATCAGTTCCCATGTCACTACAGAGTCACACAGAAGCTTTATGTGCAGATAGAAATTGGATGTGGGTTTCATTAGGAATTTGCTGAGCTGAAAGCCTATTCTTTTGTTAGGAGACTCCCAAATGTCATCTTTTTGGGAGCTTTTCTCTTGGGGTCTTCTAGTTTCCCCAAAGAAAAATCCTTTGATTTCTTGTGTGCACCTGACCTTGGTGTCCTGCAAGTAGGGGAATGGAAGGAGGTGAAAAATGGAAAGTGGAACCATTTTAGGTTATGGATCCCTTGACTTGCAGCCCTGTTTCAATCATCCTCCACTGCATCCAGGGTCCTCAAGTCAAAAGGCTCTTCACTTCAGTTTCTCCAAAGAATCAACTTCCATCTGAAGAGATGGGACTGGAGGTACAGGAGTCCTGACAGGATGGGGTTAGTGAAGAATAGATTGTTAACATTCCTCTGTTATTAGGTCCATACCACATCCTGCCTGCTGAGACCCACAGTACCACCGAATCCTGAGCACTGCAGGGCTTCATTAAGTGAAATAGTTTACTTTTGGTCAATATCCCAGACCTTATATATTTCTAACTTTTTTTTATTCCTTTACTCCTATCTCAGTGGGATTTGGGAAAGCAACTGAGATTAATGTTTATTCAACTCATTATGTTTAAGTGGAAGCTCCCTTTTTTATTCTAGCCAACTCCTATTCATCTTCCAGACTCATTTAGGTACCACCTCCTCCAGGAAACTTATGTTCTTGTCCCTAGGCTGGGTTAGGAGCCCTTCCTCTGTTCTCCCACGGTATCCTTTTCCTGCCTCCACCTCGGCCCTGATCAAACTGTTCTGAAATTGTCCATTTCCATGTCTGATTCTCTCAGCAGATTGGGAGTTCCTGGCAGTACGGGGGCTGTGTCTCATTTCTGCCTATAACTCCAGCTCTCAGGGTCTGGTTCACATGGGTACAGAGTCAACATGTGGTGATGGAATAAATGAATAGGGATGACTCTATGAATGATCAGAGGCCTGGGGGTCTCTTAGTGCTACAGCTTAGTAGTATGGTGCTTGTCTAGCAAACATGAGGCCCTAATTTCTAGCAATACACACACACACACACACACACACACACACACGTGACCCAGGTAGAGAGACCATCTAGAAAGGGAAATAAACTGGATACAATTGCTCCTATGTAAGTTCAATCCCCTAAAAGCTCTAAATTCCTTTAAAGCTGTGTGTGCGCCGGGCGTGGTGGCACACGCCTTTAATCCCAGCACTCGGGAGGCTGAGGTAGGAGCGTTGTGAGTTCGAGGCTGGCTTGGGCTACAACGCGAGCACAAGGCTGGCCTGAGCTACATAGTGCGACCCTGCCTCAAAAAACTAGGGCCGGGAGTTTGGCTCAGTGGCTTAAGCGTCTGTCTGGCAGGCATGAGGCTGTGAGTTCAATCCCCGGTGCCGGGGGGGAAAAAAAAAAAAGGCTGTGTGTGCAAGAAAGTCCATTGCAGCATGATTTAAATCAGTGAAAATATGGGTCCCATTTCTATGCCCTACCTGCAAGGGTGGCTAAGTATATCATGGTGTATCAGTTGCCACTAAATACAATGGCAATGAGGAATATGCAATTACATGGAAAAATGTGTAAATGAAAAAAGCAGAAAAACATACAAAAAAAAACCCGCAAAATCATTTCAACTACATAAACGAATACAGAGAATGAGAGGCCTACACCAAATGTTCAGAGTAGTGGCCGCTGTGTGTTGTAACTATGGATGTTTTTCTCCTTGTTTTTCCAGGATTCCCTACATTTTTCTAATGGAAGAATGTATTTAATGTACATTTTAGAGCTACTAAGATGAAGATAAGTATCCTGAGAGTGCTATGAACAAAACGTTGCAAAGATGGCCCAAGAACTATGTGCATGTATGGCAGGGCTTGCTATAAAGGCTCCTTTCCTCAAGGGCCAAAGATCTTGAAGGCCTAAGCTGATGGGATGCCCTCCATCCCCTTCCTTGTAAAGTAGGACCTAGCTCAGGAAGCCAAAAGACTAGGATCTTGGAGATCAGTTGATTACAAATCACAATAACATGGGCTATACTGAGAAGTAGAGGCCCCTACACCAGGTCCCACTCTTAAGGGGCCCCTTCCCACAAAGAAAAGTATCTGTGGGATCAGGGAGCCATGCCCATCAAGGTTGGTCCTATCACCGGGCGTGGTGGCGCACGCCTTTAATCCCAGCACTCAGGAGGCTGAGGTAGGAGGAGCGTTGTGATTTCGAGGCTGGCTTGGGCTACAATGCGAGCGCAAGGCTGGCCTGGGCTACACAGTGTGACCCTGCCTCAAAAAAACCAGTGCCGGGAGTTTGGCTCAGTGACTTAAGTGCCTGTCTGACAGGTGCGCGGTTGTGAGTTCAATCCCCAGTGCCGAAAAAAAAACAAAAAAAACAAAAACAAAAAAAAAAGGTTGGTCCTATCCTTTCTAGACGATACCCCAGGTACCCAGGACCCCAGAATTTCCTGCCCAAATTTCTTGAGCTTACTATTAGGAACTGTGTAATCTTACAATCCAGGTCCATCTTCTAGGCCCACAGGGTGGCCAAAAGGGAAAGGAAGATAGGCAGGGTGTGAACTATGAGTTGGGGTATATATACATATCTCAAGGTTTCATATGAACCACAGGTGGGAAGCAAAGTGGGGAGGGCCAAAGCCCTCAACTGGTACAATGCCTGGGCTCTGCCAATATGGAGCCAGGCAAGTCCAGAGATCCCTAGGCCTCAGGTTTGCAGAAGGGTCCAACCTTGAGTGTTGGACAAATCTATGTTCAAGTCTTTTCTTCACGTAACTGTGAGTCCATTCTCCTCTCTGAGCTCAGTTTCCAAAATGGGTATGATAATTCTGAGTTCAGAGAATTGTGGTGAGGATTGTAGAGTGACACAGTGGTTATGACCACAAGCTTTGGGTCAGATGGGCCTGGATTTAAATCCTAGCCCTCTCCCTTCTTACCATGTGACTTTCATCTCTAAGTTTCAGTTTCCTCATGAATATAATGGAGGTAATAATAGCACTAACCTGTGATTATTTGGAACATTATGGTTATAAAGAATATGTGATAACACTGGAAAATGCTTAAATAAGAAAAGGTTGCTTAATAATGGTCATGCAAATATTGCCTATAGTTGAATGGGCCTTCTGCATGCCCCCACTCCCTGCCTAGTTTTATTTTTGCTACGGCACTTACCACTACTTAACATATGTATCAGCCGGGCGTGGTGGCGCACGCCTTTAATCCCAGCACTCGGGAGGCTGAGGTAGGCGGAGCGTTGTGAGTTCGAGGCCGGCTTGGGCTACAACGCGAGTGCAAGGCCGGCCTGAGCTACATAGTGCGACCCTGCCTCAAAAAAAAAAAAAAACCAGGGCCGGGAGTTTGGCTCAGTTCCTTAAGCGCCTGCCCTGGCAGGCGCGAGGTTGTGAGTTCAATCCCTGGTGCCGCAA
>RJWM01032512.1:0-21419 GCA_004363535.1 Dasyprocta punctata | reverse complement strand
AGGAAGCCAAACATTCATCACATGTACAAATAATATTAATATATTGGAGATTTCAGATTAAAATAATTCATATGACTTTTAGAAGTTCTTGAGACAAGAAGTTTTCTATTACCACATTGCAACATTTTGGTCAGGTAGATCCTCTGATCACACAGTTGGGCATAATTTCATATTTGTCTGTAGTACAATAATTTGACAAACAAACATTCAATGTTTAGTCAAGGAAATATATATATATACACTGAGGGGTTATTGAACCCAAGGTGACCCTGTTACTGAGTTATATCTCTATCACTTTTTATTTTTCATTTTGAGACAGGATCTCATTAAGTTGCTCAAAGTGGTTTAGGATGTGTGATTTTTTTGAAGCACCCTCTTCAGTTGCCAGTGTTACAGAAGTGTGCTACTATGTTCAGCACAGAGAATATGTTTGAAAGGCCAGGTCTACATTCATAGATCTTCATCTTGTTTGCTTACCTGCCTGCATTCTCAAAATACTTTCATTTTACTGAGAAGATACTGAATTACAGAGACATAGTTAGAAGACTTTAGATATCAGATTAGAGTTTAATTAGTGAGTGCACACAGCTGAGTTTCTTTAAATCACAGAATTTCTATACCATGGGGAGTGCAAATACAGACTATATGTTTTTTACTTATTATTTTTGTAATCATGGAGGATTAATATATTGATCATTTGAAGATTAGATTACATGTATATTTAGACACATAAACATCAACAGATGGATAGATAGATACATAAATAGATAGAGTTTAGATAGGGAAGCTGCATAAAGACTTGAGAATATTGTTAGTAATATCCACCATCTATTAAGAAACAAGGCAACAGTTCATTGATTTTCCTGGATAAATTGACAGTTGTTATAAATATTGTTCATGTTTTTGCTTCTCAAATAGATTGATAGCAAACTCTATATTCTACTCAGAAGAACTACAAGAGAAAAAAATCACATTGTAGTCTAATACCCTAATGATTGTGTGGTAAAGTTTTTTTTTCTTTTTTTTTTTCTGGCACTGGGGATTAAATTCATAACCTCATGCCTGCCAGACAGGCACTTAAGTCACTGAGCCAAACTCCTGGCCCTGGTTTTTTGAGGCAGGGTCGCACTATGTAGCTCAGGCCCATTTTGCACTCACATTGTAGCCCAAGCCGGGCCTCGAACTCACAATGCTCCGCCTAGCTCTGCCTCCCGCGTGCTGGGATTAAAGGCGTGCGACACCACGCCCGGCTGTGTGGTAAAGTTTTATAGGGAATTTTTCCACCTTTGGGTTTAGACTGACATATTTCTGAATGGAAGAGCCATCCTCAATCATCGTTACCCAACACTGAATAGATTTGAAAAATATTTTATTACTCAGAATAAATGTATTTTTCTCAAATGATCCAACCTAAAATTAAAAAGCAAACAGCGTTCATGTGTGAAAATTGCACTATGGTAAAGTCATTTTGATGACAACTGAAACTGTTTAAATCACAAAAGATCTCAATTTTTATACTCTTTCCCAAATTGTCAAGGGAAATTAGGTCTCCATTTCAACATAAACCTTTGGTGAATTTACTTTTACATTTTCAAAGGAAACTTATATATTCAGGGTATATTTTAGGAGTTCTGCCTAGCCCTGAGCTGGAAGCACCTATTCTGTAATACAGTGACATGATAAGAGGTAATTACAGTAAGTCGCTGACTTATCAAAATTTGAATTGGGAGCTTTCACAGATATGAACAGATCTCACATTACAAACACTTGTAGATGTGAAGAAATCACAGAAGTATCTCCCGTGTCAGCTGGACATTATCACAGCTGTGCGGCTGTGTGTTCTCTGTGCAGTGTGATAGCACACAGTAGTACAGTGCTGAATCATAGCCCAGTAGGTCCGAAAGCAAGAGGAAGAGTAGTGGTGATGTGGAAGGGACTGCTAGGAAGCACAGTGCAATGTACATTTGATATTTGTGTCAAAGATGGATAAGACTCACTTTGTCAGACTTACTAATGAACCTGGCTAGTGAAAATTCTCCCTGAAGACAAGACATTCTTAAATCAGTGTTACAGCTTGTGTTTAAATGTCTCTCCAAAGCCTCATGAAGTCATAGGTGACTCTTACAAAGGTAGCTGGATCTAGATTGTGTGACTTGCTTCATGGTGCAATGCTAACCTCAAGGGCACTAGGATTAAGAGTGTGAGGGCTACCTGCCCCAAGTAGTCTAGATGAAATAAAAGGGGCAGATAGATGCTTTTTAAAATTTCCTGTTGTTTTTGCAAACTTGTGAGTGCCACAAACTGTTCTCCTCTATGATGCCCTCTGCAATGCCACCCTGCTTGGACCTAGGCAACAAAGGACTGAAACCTCTACAAATTGTGAGTCAAATAAACCTTTTCCTTTTTAACTTTGGGTGTTGTGTATATTATCTCACCAAAGAGAGAAAAGTAACTAGGATACTCAGGATCTCACCGTATTGAACAAAAATATAAAAGAATATACTAAAATAAAAATATAAAATTCTATAAATACCTTCTAAAAACTAAATATGTATATGTTTAAGAATTAATACCAGTGACAGAATCTATTTGTATGAAGATATTTTCAAAGATAAAATGCTTGAAATTTCATTTCTTAATACTTTGGTAACTTATGTAACTTTTTTAGATACTTTTGTTGACAAGAAATAATATTTTAGAGATTCAATCAAGCAAATAGTTATGCCTCCCATTCTATTTATCTTCAATAGACTTGTACTATGAAACCATATGTCCAATTGTTACTGTTAATATAGTTATCTAAAGAAAATATAAAACAAAACTGTGCAAGTTTTATTTCTTGCTGTATAAAACTCTGCATAATATTCTAATTTTATCCAATAATCTACATAGCCTAAAATATTAACTATCTAACCATTTATAGAAAAAGTTTGTTGCTTCTTGGTACAGAAGACTTAGGAGCTAATGCAAATGCATATATGTAGTTACTTTGACATTAACACTGCATTATTATTAGATAGTAGGATCATAAAGGAAATATTAAAGTCTCATGAGTAAAAACTAAAAGAGTAAAACTACCATATATTTCAAAGTGCTACTTCAGATGGTAGAATACTCCTAAATTTAATTTGAGTTGCAGAGATCTCTTGAGATAAACTCTTGGTTCTGAATGTTACTTTCAATAGTTAAGAATACGGGCATACCCAGAGGTAGAGTATCTCCTTTCTGATGCTTATTTCTGAGGCACTAGTAAATTTATTTGAGACTTTCTTTTAGGTCTTTTATGTATTTCAATTCTATTATGAACCTTTCCTCCCATTGTCACTTGAGAAAACAAAAGAATCTCATATTTATTTTCCAGTGTCTGGGTGCTTTGATTTAATTGTGAAAGCAGAGAAAAATGTACTTCATCAAAATTTCATTAAGAGTCTGGGGGTATAGATTAGTGGTAAAATGCTTAGTTTTTAAGAAGCCCTGCGGTTGTGACAAAAAGGAAGGAAGGAAGGAAAGAAGAAAAGAAGGAAGGAAGGAAGGGAAAGAAAGAAAGTTCATGAAATAATAGTCTAATGATTTCTTATTGAAACACTATGTATTTTTATGGACTCCACTAAAAAAAGGTTTCAGTTCAAAAATCATAATTCAGGTATTCTATTTTCTTTTTCTTTCACTCGGGACTATTGATACAAATATCTCAGGAGTACACCAGTGCCTCAGACAGCAGCCCAGAGCCCACAATGCTTTGTCCTCATACAGGCAAGCAGGACCTTTCACTGTAGAACCTGTGTGGGAGTATGAGTGCCTTTGGAGACTAAGATCGAGCTCAAACTAAAGTGGCCAGTAAAGCTGCAGCCAAAGCTGCAGTTCAGGTTAGCTTTGACTTTAGACTTTAACAGGCAGAACATGAGACCTTGGGTAACTTGATCATGAGCACATTTCCCTAGTTTGGGCTGGGCGCTGCGCACAAAGCAAGTGATCTTAAGACAGATGCTCTTTGGGATCTTGGACTGGACTACATATGCCTCATGAGGGCCTTGATAATTGAGTGCGGGCCTTCAGTGCCTTGGTGTTCTCGGTCTGTATCTATTTCAAACACTTCTGCTGATCAGCAGAGCTAATATTTCTCATTTTTCCCCTTTATGAGAGTCTTATCTTGTGACTGCGATTTCTTGTGACATTTGTACTTCTTTCTGAGGTCTGGCTTTGTGTAGTGGAGTCATTAGACTTGGAAACTGTTATATCTAGGTGTCCTCCCAAAGCTTCAGTCACTCACCCACTTTGGGAGGATGAATTGATCGTAGAGGAGTGGATGAGTCCACTGATGAGTTTATAACTCAATGCGATGTTGGGAGGTGAAGATTGAACATGTGGGTCACTGGGGGAGTGCTTGGAAGGGTTTATCCTTGTGGCTCCTTTCTTGATTGCTATCTACTTTCTCTGCCATGCCATAAGGTATTTATTCACTGCCATTTCCCCCTACCATCTTGCCCTGCCTTCGGGTCCACACACTATGGTCTCAGACCTGGGCGCGAAAATACACATTTTCTCTTTAATTGTGGAATCAGGTATTATGTCATAGCAAGGAGAAAGTAACTAAGACAGCTACATTTGCACCATAAATTATATGGTTCTTGCATTTTTAAGCTATTTGTCACACCTTTGGCTTTGTCGCAACAAAGCTGTATTATTGTATCTGTTATTTTTTTCATTGTAAAAGCGTTTATTGAAATTGTAGTAGGATTAACCCTTGACAAATGACAGAGGTTCTGTTCATGTACTATTTATATTCTTGTAAAGATGCTGAAATTATTATGAAGCTCTTTAACCCTGAAATTTTTTGAAAATTATATTGTCATGGAGAATATGTGCTATGTGACCATATCTAAGAAATGTGCTATATTACCATTAAGGAAAATGTAAAGTTTTCCATTCTGTAATCCAACATTAACACAAATTTAGAAACAGGAAAATGATGCTATTTCCTCAGATTCATCATATAATTGCACAGCTTTTGTGCTGTCTAAGATATTATGCTTATAATTGTAACCCTGTTACTTATTTTTAGTAGCTCTTATCTGGTCTCCAAATACTCATGAGTCAGTTTTTGTTTTTGTTTTTGTTTGTTTGTTTGTTCTTGCTGATGAGTATAGGTTTCTATTATAAAATTAGGTACAGAAGACATGTTAATAGTTTATGAAACGTTCAATAACTATACTTGTACCAGATCTAAAACCCAGTGCTTATCATGGAGAATAAAATATTTGACGAGTTGCAGGCTACTATGCTGTGGGGTTTTCTCGGATTTAAAAACACATATCTCTATATAGATTTGCATTATTTTTTCACTTCTTAACACAAAATAAAAATTAAAGGACATTTAGCTATTCACTTAAAAGAGTATATGGAAACAAATATCTTGTATTTGAGACTTATGTTTATTTTGATGAAATTGAATATCTTGTTAGTTTTCTGTATAAATGAATTACAACACCAAAAAAAGTATCAGCAAAAATAACGAAAACTGCATGAGACTTAAGAATGCAGAATAAGGCCATAGTGATGTTTATAAGTATCTATTCTAGGTCTATAAATATCTTTAACTAGGTACAAAGCAGTAATGAACAAAATAGCCTTAAAGGCTGTGACCTGGAAGTTTCTTGTGAGAACTTGTAAATTTAGGCTTGATGACCTGCAATCCAAAATGTTTTACTGTAAAATTCAGTTCTGGTATTTTATTTAGATTAAAATTTCTTAAAGTATCTTAATAATCAAGGCTTTAGATGTTTAGAACAGATGTTTATATGCATGCTTCACTGCCTTGTGAGTAACATGACAAACACAATTACCTTTCAAAATGCTGCAATGCTTGCTGTACAGAAATATAAAACTTGTAATGAGGATATTCTCAATTTACAATTGTTGTCTGATCTGCATGTGATACATATGTATTTTCTCATAACACCTGTGCTTTGTCATTCTCATCAAATTAATTGCATTAGTAGCAGCTATATTTTTTGTAACAGTTTTCGAACTCAAGACCACGTACTTGCGTGGCAGGTGCTATGCCCCCGAGCTGTATCCCTGGCAGTAGCAGCCAATTTTAAACCACTGACTTCTGAGGAAACCTGTGTTTAGCTTATTACTTTTTAAACTCTGTGAATCTAGTGACATTAAGTCAGAAGGTGATACCTGTGATGGTTGATGAAAGGTAAGAAATAGAATTATTTCCCTATCCTAAGCACAAAGGACAGTGTTGTATAAACTTTAATAGAACAATTTATACTGTGATTTAAAACTCAGATATTTGTTTCTTTCTTTGTCATATGTACTGTGTATCATATATAAAATGATGCCAATATGTTTATAAACTGATTTCATAATAAGTATAAATCAAAGATTCTGTATCAGATCGTGTGCTTCAATAATATTCCTAATGTGTTACAGCCTGGGAAATAGTCTCAAGAATAGAGTATCTTAAATTTATATTAAGCATGATACAAAGGTGATTGAAACATATGATTAATGTTTAAATTATAAAATAGATTATTACAATAAAAACACATTGCCATTAATTGCCCTCGAAATAGTCTCCCTCACTTCAAATACATGGAACCGTAGTCCTTGTCTGAAGCAGTTGTGCAATTCCTCTTTTGTGAGTGGCTGACTCAATGCCCTGTACAAATTCAAAATTTTACTTTTCATGGTGATTTGGACTTTATGGGAGACCCAGAAGCTGCATGGTTCTGGATTGGGTGAATAAAGAGGATGAGGTCCCATTCTAGTATTTTTATAAGCTCACCTTTCCATGGAATGTCACTCAGCAGCAGCAGTTATCATATTTTTTACTTTTAATCAACTTTATTGAAATATAATTTCCATTTAAGACACACTCATTTAAAACATAAATGTGTACACTTATGTGAGAACCTCCACATTAAAGATATAGACATTTGCATCACAACAAAAAATTCTCTTCGGTCCTTTGACCACAACTGTGCTATACCTCCAGACTCAGACTAAGTTTTTTGTTACTACACATTAGTTTTCTTCTGTCCAAGAAATTTATACAAAGAAAATAATACAGAATATACTCTAACATGTCCAGATTTTTTTTGACAGAACAGTTTTTGAGGTTTATTCAGGTTACTGCACATAATATTCCTCAGAATTGTTGAATATTCAATTGTATGTATGTATGCATATATGTGTATCTATGTGTCTATGTATCTATGTATCTATTTATGCATATGCATGTATCTCTTTTCTCTATATATACATGTATTTACCTATATGCATATGTATGTATGGCATATGTGTGTATATATATATATATATATGTATATATGTATTTACATATGGTGATTTCCAACAACCTGAGGAAGTTGAAAGTTGTGATGTTAAAATATTTGTCAAATAAATGCCTTCCTGTAAAAAAGCTTTAGTTCTAAGCCATTACGATTGAGAGTAAAAAAAAATAAGCCACTTATTCAGTACTGTGTTTGTGTGTGTGTGTGTTTCTGGACATCACCAGACAGGTCAAATAGTATCTCTTCATTAAAACTAAAGTTATGAAAGATTTCCTGTTCCACCTCTCATTTTTCAAAGCTGCCAGACAGCTGGGAAGAGGTAGGCCACGCTATAGTAAGTGAAATTGCCGCAGAACTCACTGTTCCAAGATTAAACCAATTTTTATTGAAGAAAAGTGGTTGCTGAAAGCTTGGTTAACATTTAGAGTTATGAAAAATCTATTCTGATATTTTCCCAGCTTTTCCCACTGTTTTCATAAAGGATTAACCTTCTTCAAGTCTTTACTCTGTCATTTTATTTCATAACTGTTTGCCTAACAGTATTTTAGTCAAAATTTTTAGCATACATAACCATATTCATAGTTTAGTTCAAGAAAAATTCTGTCCTATGTATTAAGCCTGTAGTATATATATCCTTATCTACAGTAGATGTACACATTCTATTAATTTGAATATTCTACTAATTGGAATACTACTTGGCTCCATGCGTTAAAGTATATAATTTAGTTTTTGAACATCATAAATGCAAGTGAAGTCATATGTGATATTCGCTGACAACGTTCTATGTAACTTTTGTTTTATAATTAAATGTAGTGGAAACATAAATATATTACAAATATATTTAATAGAATATATCATATGATATTTAATAAAATATATTATAATTACATTTAATGCATATTTCATTAAATTTTATAAATATATTTCATTAAGTATTACAGAAGTATACAATACTGTTTAGATTTCTCATTGAGGAACACTTGAATGATGTCTTTAACTGAAATCAATAACTATAAAATTAGTGATCTTATATTGGCAAAATTGAAGGAAGCTGAAAAGTTACTCCAAGATTTATTTTTTAACGTTTCATGAGAAAAAGATGGGCTATATCCTTGGAGGTGCTTCATAATAAAAAATGACTCCTATAGAAGCCTTGTGAAATATTACCAGTTTCTTCTGTATTCTAATTGGAAATAGAAAAATTGGTAAGATTATTTCACAAAAGAACATTCTTTTTTTTTTCCATTTTATCTTCACTATTGTTCAGTGAAGCACTCTTACAGGATATGGGTTATTTCAAAGAAGAATTACTAATGGAAAAAAACAGAAGATGGCTGGTAATAATATTTAGATTTAATGGAAGTTAGATGAAATTACTGATGAAAGAGATAATTTAAATATTTTAAACATATAGTTTTGAAATTTATTGAGATGATGCAGGATATTTGCTTAGATGATGACATAAAAATCACCAATTTTTAAAAAAGTTATTGATAATACTTATTATCTTGGAATGTAGATCATATTTAGGAAGATATAGTGAGATATCAAAAGATAAAAGTATTAAGAATTTATAAATTAGAAACTGAAATTAATATATACAGAACAGAGCAACATGGATAATAGGTACTACAGCAAATGGCGAGTATATAAATAAAGCTTACAGTTAGTTGAACTATCACAATATTCAATATGGTGAATAATGATCAATCTCTTTTTTTAGAAGAACAGAACCTTCATGGTTTCATTTTAAGAATGTATAATAGGAAAAGTTTCTTTTAACTTAGATATCAGTCTTCAACTTATCTGTATCTGAATTTTAAATTTCAATTAGTTTCATACCATTGGTTTATTTATATTTATGTGTTGTAATCTGATCTTGAATAAATAAAAGTTGGATGTCAACCTCTCAAAGTTAAACAATTTCTGTAGAAAAATAATACTGTGAACAAAGAACATCAAAAAGTTCTCTAAATGAACTTTTGAGAAGAATGGACATTGCAGAATTATAATCTTATATGAAGGAGTGACAGTATAAATTGTTGTCAAGTAGTGTGATATTCCAAAATATGAGAACATGCTAGCAAGAATAGAAGGAAGTTAAACTTACTACAGGTTTGGCTCTTCCATTTGATCTGTTCATTTGTAATATTATATTATTTCATTTTTAAGAAATTACTAGAATCTGTGAAAATATTCACTAATAATAAATTGAAGCAATCTCTGTGGAAAACCATATTGCACTATACTTATCCCATCACTATCATTCATAGGGAAAAGACTCTGTGGAGATAACTAGGTAGAGAGATAGACAGACAGACAGATAGTTAGACAGAAATACATCTCTATATGTTTCAAACTGCTTTTTACTGTGATTATATTCCAAGAGTTAATAAAGTTACATGTTAACTTACAGATATCTGGTAAGACATAGATAGTAAAGTTATGAATTATTGTTGTGTAATAGAAAAGATAATTCCTTACAGATATGATTTAAAATCCTATTAAATATTATCCAAATTTATAATTAGGCTAGTGAGTTTATCCTAACATTGTCTAAAAATTAACCTTTTTCTCAAGTGACTCTTTTATAATCTTCTGTTTCCTTTATTTAGTTCCATGAGATATTTGGCATATGTTCTTTTCATACTTCTATGATACATGATTTTCAATGTTGTACCATTAAAAATTTTAAATTCTTTTCCAGTGTAATGAATTTGTTCAGAGAAAAATAGCACTCTTTTTCTGTCCAAACTTTTTGCTACAACAGATTTATTCATAAGGAAGTGTTGTATATTAACTGTTCATATGTTCATTTGTCACTCACATTGAGAACATAAACATTCATATTTTCCTAGACATATTGTTTCCATTCCAGGAACGTCATTGTGTCATTAGAAACTCTATATCTAATAGCAAGGCCATACAACTATTTTTTGGAAAGACCCAGAGGTGTTTAAAACTTAAAGTCTACTTTGGAATGATAGATCTAGTGTTACGATGGAGAATCTGTCAGTGTTTAATAATTTATTTGTATTTGTGAGAAGGAAAGATAATAATTAAAATATTGAAAAATGTATAACAGATTTATTTTGCAGAAGGCAGGTTTTCATACACGCATCACAAACTACACAGAAAACCGAATGCAATATTTAATATTCATGTCAAAATGAAGTATATAGATACCCTGGATTTTGGAGTCAGAGCAGAAATAACTGCCAATTTCAAAGCATAATATTTTAATGTCATTTTGGATAATGATAAAGAATTCATATAGGCTAACTTTAAAGAGGTCAACCTCACAAAAAAAATGCTAAAAAGAAGTGTCAGTTTTGAAAGAGATATTAGAAGGCATTGTGGTAGTAGAAGTTGTGATACTTCAGGTGCACGTTGGAAACGTAACTTGACATTAGTTCGACTAGTGAAAGGGCAATCTTGAGAAGTGAGCTAGTTGAAAAGAAAAAGATTATAGCAGGGATATCAAAGAACAAGTTCCTTAGAGAGTAGAGGCCATAGAAGTATACCTGGATGCCTTTAGATCATTTACATTTGTCTCAGTTGTATCCTAATATCATCCAGGAAATTTGGACAGTTTGAAATCAGTCGTACTGAAACAGTCATACACTGGGATAACAAAGCAAAAATGAAAATAGAATTTATCTGCGCCAGAAGATAGTATCTACTGGTGGGAATTTTCTCACAAACTTTAAAACCAATATAACTGTCCTAGAGATAGGTGTACTTAGGTCTATTGTGGTCTAACTTGTCGTAAATAACTGATGGCATATTAATTATTAGATGTGTAGTATCTCTTTCTGCAAACTTCACTCCAGTTCAGGGAAACCCTTATCACAATAACTGCACACCGTATCAATGCAAGGCTCTTAAACTCCCGGATACATTTTTCTTTAGTTAACCAAATAAAAAATATATATGTATATATAATAAATATATATATAACTAAATATATATGAACTATATATAATATATGTTTAAATTATAGCATAAGTGTATGTATGAATTTTTAAATGCATTTGTGTATGCGAGTATGTGTGTAAGACAGAGAGGAAGAGAAAGAGAAAGAAACAGACAAAGACAGACAGCGTGGAAGAAGGAGGAGGAGGAAGAGTACGAGGGAAGGTGGATGGGAATAAATCATTGTGTGCATCTGAGTACGTGATGTGTTTGTGTATATGTACAATTGTATGTAAGTGATTGTACATGAGTGTGCATGCGTCTGGAGTGTGAGTGACACTGGATAATATTAACTTTAATGGTCCAGATGACTGTCTCTGATAAGTGTGTCATATTCTAACATCTCATTTTAAAAAGTCACTTTAGAATGTAGTGTTCATGCAAATTTAAAAGCATCTCCTCTAAACAACAAGGTCAACAGGTTATAATGGTAGGAGTGATTTCTCCAGGATAGTTCAATAAATTTACTACTTGTTGGTGTACCACATGCATGCAAAGAGACATCGCAGAGTAGTGTGTTGTTTCATTGTAGGTCTCACACAAAGGTTTCTATGTCTATACAATTAATCAGACACCAAAATCAAGTGAAACAAAAATTCCTACTATTTAATGTATTGAGTCAATGCAAGTCTCATCTCAAGGAAAATTGCATCTTTATTATCCTATTTAGGAAATTGTACAGACAGCATAAACTTTCATTTTATTGTTTGACTAATTTGACATTCTCAATAACTGTTGTTACATGTAAATGTTTAGTTTATTTGTATTCCATAGTACTACCTCCACAACTGGAGTTAACATTACCTTGTTAGATCATTTTCCTTTATTGTTGCTCCCTTTTCTTTTTATAGATGTTCTGGACAATTTACAAGTCTAAATTACCTTCAGTACAAGTGTATGACATTATAAGTTTTTCATTAATGTCTAGATTCCATAAGAAAGACCCATTAGTTTGCCTTCAGATATTATACCAAGTCATGCATAGTGTTAAAATGGTGTACTTTTAGTCGCTCCCTTCTTTTTATTGTCTTATTAATTTTATACGTTTCATATTTGCACATGCTATTGACCCAAAATAATAAAAAATTCAATAGCATTTTTATTTTAGAAAGACCTTTGTCTCTTAAAAGATTTAGAACACAGATAATGTTCTAATTTATCTTTTTAAAAATAGTATTATGAGTTGACTTCTTGGTGTGAGATCCAATCTTTTCTGGATTACCATGTCATTGTTTTATAAAGGAAATCTTTATATTGATGCTGTGTCCCTTATCGGAAACCATACACTTTATTTTCATTGCTTTGGGTGTAAAACTTCATGATTTAATATACATATACATTGTGAAATAATCACCGCAGTTAAGCTCACTAACTTAGCCATTACCATACGTATTTACTTTTATAATTTGGTGAAAACACACAGAATTTATGATCTCAGCAAATTTCAAATGTACAATATATCAAAGTTACTTTTGGTAACTGGTATATATATTATATCCAGGACTTACTCATCTTTCATAACTGAAATGTAAGGCTGCTTTCAACATTTTTATTCCTTCGTTTTTAAAATAACTTTTTGAGGATTTAGCAGAATTTCTTTTCTTTTTTCTTTTAGACTATACGAGTTTTCACTTCATTGTCTTTGATTTACAAATAAGTAAATCTGATAAAAATTTAACTTTCATCTCATTTTCTATAATACCATGAGTCCTTTTTCTTCCCATGGTGGTTTCAAGATATTTTTTAATCTCTGGTTTTCATAAGTTCTATACTAATATCTGTAAGTATTTCTTGTTTGCTTGTTTAAAAAATTGGCATTTCTTTTAGGGTGCTCTGAGATTCTTAGATCTGTGGTTGTTTATTTTTGTGTTTATGAAAACTCACTGAACAATAGATCGCCAAATGATTTTCCCTACTACTTCGTGTTCTTTTCTTTGTGGGATTTTAAGTGGAGTTATACTAGATAATTTTGTTTTCCCACGTTTCTTGAAAGCTTGGATTTTTGCATTCTGTTACCTCGGTCTTTCTGTCTGGTTTAGGAAATGTTTATTGGTCTAACTTGAAGCTTACTTGTCTATTCCCTGACTGTGCCAAAGTAGACTGCAGGGCCTTTCGAAGGCATTCTTCATCTTGGTGACTGCGGATGTTTGTCTTCTGCCCGCACTGTATCATTCCGCTTCTTTTATTTAATTTCCATCTTTATTGAATGTATCCATCTGCTCATACATACTGATTATTTTTTCACTAGAGCATTTAGCATATTAAGCATAATCATTTTCAGTCCTCTCCCGGATAGATCCACACTGGGATAGTCTCTGAAAATTCATAATCATTTTGCTTCCCATCGTAGATTTGCCTTATTTGGCCCCTTTGTTTTTGAAAATTTTCATTTATTGCTGACTATAGTGCCGAAACTATTAGAGGCTAAGATAAATAAAACATGTGCTTTGAGAACTTGTGCTTTTTGTGAGGATGATACTAGGGGGTTTAGATCAATTCTATCTTTGGTTGAGCTGGTTTGTATTTTGTTGTTTCTATGGTTACCTCAGTACACAAGAGGCTTCGCATATTTCTGGTGTTACCTTAGAAGGAAGTCCTTGTGTTGGAAGGTTTCTCTCAATATTCCTTTTCTGCCTTTGTCTTGGTCTCTCCCTGAATGTCTAAACCTACAGTGAGTCTTCTTGCATCCCGTGCACCTTCCCTAGCAGTAGACTAGTGGGTCTCGGTGCTTAATGCTTATTTGCTTGCTGGTTACCCAAGGTGAGGGCTACTGCATCCGTCCTGCCCTTCACCTAGTGGCAGCAGATTTTCAAGGGCTCAGCCCAGGAAGAGCTTCATGAAGGGATTTCGTTTCCTCCATCTGCAGTGTGCATCCTTTCAGGATATCAAACAAGTACTGTGCCTACTCCTTGTTTTTTGTTTTTTTATTAAAGGAATGAAATTCATGAATTATGAAGTGAAATTCATTAATTACAAAATGTCAAGTAACTCCTGGTTACTTTCAATATTGTATTCAAACAGGAAAACGAATTATTTTTTTGTTGTTGAATATCTTTCTGCTCTTTGGGGCTATAACTGCTGATTATTGCTCATTTATTGACCTAAGTATTGTTTTTATTAAATAACTCTTTAAAATTGTGGCAATTTCCTTGATATATATTTAACACAGATATGAAAAAAATACTTATTCTATCAGTTGTAGCAAACGCCATAAATCTTTTTCTTTTGTAATGAGTTTTCTATTTTTATTACTCCTTATTTTTCATTTTGCATTCATCTTTTCATTTTACTTTTGTATTTGAATATTTATTTATATTTAGTATATTCTAAATATTTTGCTGCATACAAACTTAAATTTTAATTAGGTGATGCTGTCATTGTTACTTATACGATTGGTAAATTTATGTGTAGTAAAAGAAGAATATGAAAATGTGGCTGAGCAGCCTGACTTTCATAAAATGTTTTTAAACATTATAGCTCATATTTTGTCTCTAGTTTAATTTGAACTCTTCTGCTTATGGTAAATTTTAGTGTGCATGTGCCTGTTTTCAAAAGCTGTATTTCTATAAATGTATTTTTTAATGTATTACCTGGGAAAGACAACCTTCTTTGGAAGTGTTTCACTCACTTATTTTAATGTCATTCTTCTACAAATATTGCTGTAGTATATTTATTTTAAATTTCAATAAAGTTGGTCAAAATTTGTAATTAAGCTGATTTTTGCCTGAATAATGTAAAATGTTTCTTTC
The DNA here is from genome assembly GCA_004363535.1 of Dasyprocta punctata. Lineage (NCBI taxonomy): Eukaryota > Metazoa > Chordata > Mammalia > Rodentia > Dasyproctidae > Dasyprocta > Dasyprocta punctata. Next base: position 6,391 of record RJWM01032512.1, on the reverse strand, counting down.
TTTTCTTAATATTAAATGTGCACTAACCTGATTTAGGTTTCTTTTTCTCAGCTTTCCCAGATATGGTAGTTTTATGCTCACAGTGTTGTAGGGTACCTAATTTTGATGAAGTATATTTTAATATTAAAAATAAAGTCTTTGTGAATTTTTCCCATAGTCTTACTACTGAACATTATTTGTCCATATTTGACATCCATATGTTCTGTCATCTATTATTCTAATCTCTATTTTTGCCTCTATATCCTAGAGAGATTTATTTAAAATGCCTTCAATACAACCGCATACATTTTTCCCATGTTAATTCTGCCTTTAGTTCAACTAATGGAGATTGTGCTCTCATTTTTTAAAAATTGGTTTATCACTTCACTCTTCTGAAGTGCACCTGTAGTTTAGTGTGGTAATGAAAATTTTAATTTGTATGTCTTTTCCCCCCTAGCTTCCATATATTTTAAATGCAATAGAAAATTCAAGATATGGGTGTTATCTTAAAATATACAAATTTGCTTTAATACATAGATTTCAAACAGTTTTAGTCTGTTCTCTTCTACATATTTTCTATGTATTTTAGTAATGATGCTTTTCTCTCATATTTAGTCTTAGCAGAAAGATCAATCTAAGACTGATACATTCTGGAAAACTACACATTTTTTTTTCTAAAATATTGTAACTATCCAATTGGATTCCATTAGTATCACCTTCTAAAGTGCTAAGGGAGAAGTGTTTAGTTGATATAAACTTTGAGAACCAGTTCAATTATCCAACCATCAGAACAACTTGGCAGACTGCCATAGCTCCAGGAATTCATTTAGATAAATTTTGTATTCCTATCATTTATTCTCTTTGTTTGGTGAGAATGTTATGCCAGGGGCCATGTTTCATGTGAACCAACTTTAGCTTGGCCCAATTACCATCCCAGTTACTTTTCTCTGCCTCTGTCTTTTTAGTGCATCATACTTTGGAAGGAGCCATGCTTCATCAGAAGCAGTTTCCAGTGGAATGGTTTTTCTTGAGGATACTGATATGAAAAGTTAAAGTTCTCATATCTTACCTGGTATTGAAGTCATTGAGTCACAGATGCAAAAAGAACAACACTGAGAATTCTACTAGCTTGTTCTTTGTATGTCAAATCTGGATGTATATTTTTGGCTGTTACAGCCACCTCTAGGCCTTCCAGGAATGTTGAAAGTAGATGCTTGCCTCAGAGAAAATGTAGAGTGATGTATCCTTGTCCTTCTACAAGTGGATTTTTCTTAATTGAACCTAAGTGAATTCTATTATCATAATTACACTTCCTTATGTTACGATTTTTAAATATTTTGGTCTCTTTTAGACATATTCTATTAACTTTGTTATTATCTTTCTTCCAGAGTTGCTAAATATTTTTTTCTTTTGAATGCATTTTATGGCCTTTTTGCTTGAACTATTTTCTTAATCATTTTCTTTTTTAGTACTTGCTTTTAGTTTCTGTAAACTTCTAAGGATGAAGAATAAGCATTTCACATATATTCTATAGCAATTTCAAGTAATGCACAATTACAACTAAGCATACATATATATATATCTTTTAGATTCTAGTGTTTTATACTGATCTGTTCCAGGGAACACATAATTAGAATATCAAACAGGTCCTCAAATGTAATACACCAACCTATTTTTTAATAGCCTGGTTTTATCTAGATGACTGCATTTAGATGATCTCTCAAAGCCTCATATGGTCATACCTGGGGCTTTTCAGAGGTGGTTGGATCTAGAGTATGTGATGGTGGGGTTAAGGATGTGATGCTGGGATTAATTCATGAAGGGATGCTAGGATTGAGATTGCCTCACCCTGGGTGAATGCTACCCACCTTTACAATGCAACATAGGGGACAGAAAGAGTGCTGTTGATATGGCTGGTCTTTGCTTGCTGCTTTCTGAATGCCATTAACTCTTGATCCTCTGCCGTGCCATTCTGACTTGGAGTTAGGCAACTATGAACTGAAACCTCTACAAACTGTCAGCCAAAAATAAACATTTGTTCTTTAACTTTGGATATTGGGAATTAAGTGGCAGCAACACAAAAATAACTAAGACAGCCAGGTTTTCCTTATTCTGTTTTGAATTGTATGACATAACTTCAAAATTATCTAAAGGAGAGACCTGGAACCATTTCTTAATTAAATGTCTAATAATTACAAAATATTTCAATTCCTTAATGCCCTATTGTCATTGTGCTTATTGTTTATGTCTATACTTCTCTGAAACTATGCCTAGTATCTTAAATCATTAAAATTCATTTTTTGACTGTCCTATAGTAGCTATTTCCTATGTGGTTTTCTGTTTCATCATAAATATTCAAATTCTTTGTCAATTTTTTGTGAGTTCTTATTTTTTCACAATGTATATATTTTCATAATATGTTTTGCAGATATAATCAGTGCCATAATAGATCATCATTTCTCTCCTTTCTTTTCTTTTCTTATCGGAAGTTTATTATGTAGCATTTTGTAAACTACTCTCTTTATTGTAAAGTTTATAACACGTATTTTCTTAAACATTAAATTTTTTTTAAAATGCTGTCCCTTGAAGATTGTCTTTCCAACTGTCAAATTTCTTAGTATTTCTTATGTGTATCCCCCACTACTTCACACTGAGCTCTGAGTTTCTTGAAATAAAGGTTTATTAATCATTGTTTTATTCTCAGTATATATTTTAGTACCTACTATATTGAATCTATTTAAGAAATCCTTTCTACTTTTTTTTTTTTTTTTTTTGGTTACAGGGTCTCGCTATAAAGTTCAGACCAACCTTGAATTCTGTTTTGAATTGTATGAGACTGGCCTTGAGTTCATGGAAACCCTCTTCCTCAGCCACCTGAGTGCTGGGATTATAGGAGTGAGGCACCATGCCTGACAAGAAGTCTTTTCTGAGAGAAACACCATACGGAACATCACCATAATGAATCTTAACCCCTCCTCAAGTATTACCAAGTGCTGAATACACTAGGCATTTCCTCTCAACTATTTCGATGTGTATTCTAATGAATTTTCTTTCTTGCCAGTAAAATAGGTTTATTTCTGGGTCTACTGATGGATGAACTAAAACCATGAAGGTTTAAGGTAATTTGCTTTCATTTTATTTTATTTGGTTTTCAATTAAATTTCAGAGGAGAGAGATGAAATCACAATATGTGCCTTTATTAGTTAATTTTTGGTCAACTTTCAGAATTAGAAAACTTTCTGAAAAATGCCCTAATAGTCTCCCTAAGCTATCCATATCAATACTAAATATCCTGTTGATATTGTAAATAAATAAGTATTTGAATAATTGTAGAAAAACTTGAGGGAAGTGATTATTTTTCTCAGAATTTAGAGGCTAATTTGTACCATATATAGTTACTGAATCTATTGGATATAGTTACTGAAATTATTTTAAATTTATTTATGCCTTTTAAAACGTTCATTGTATTGTAAACAATTTTTAAATTACCATATTTACTGTGAGAGAAATAAAGTTTGCAGAAAAAAGTAAATGTTTAGAAAGTTGTACTTACTATTCAAGATGTGTTAAATTCAATTTACTTTCAAATTTATTGAAGCACACATACAAAAGAATAAGAGATTAGTTACCCAGTAGGTTCATTTTTAGACAAGAAAATTTACAAAGTTATTAAAAAGAAAATATTGAAAAAATCTTTTGCTTGGATGAAAATGATAATATTAACTCTCCTTTAATCACTGAAAACAATGGAGATCAAGGAAACTTGGGGACCTTTGTGGGGTTATAAAATGTTCTATTTTGCACTTCCATGCATAGTGGAACCCACAGTGAAGCATTGACACATGATGAGAGTCACAGAGCATCTCTTTCCCTGTCTCTGTAGCCTGCAGAATCTAAGAGACTCTACATAACACGTGCTTGAAACACTAGATCAGATAAAACAATACAACCAGGTGGCGAAATTAACATAATTCAATAATACATTGACTGTGTCCATAACTTTCTCTTGTCAGTTGACATATATAAGCCCGACATGATATAACTCATATGTAGGGTTTTTAGAGTGCTCTACATCATATGACTTGGGAAGAACAAAAATGGTAGATTTGGGGATGACAACAGTAAACAAATCAAACAGCAATCTCCAATTCAGAACCCTTTGATGTATCAGTTTCATTCCATGAAACAAAAGAATCAGACTTTTGACAATCAAATATAAACTTAGTAAATCACAAAATACTGAAAAAAAGTCAGTTTCAGTGTTTGAAGGTTGCTGAAAAATGAAATGCCTTTGTACTCAAAAGGGAGTGGGCTACTCTGGTTTTAAAATTATCCCACGGACAGATGTAGAATCTATGTAAATCGATGCACATAACAAAGTAGATCATGTAAGACATGGGAGACTTTCAATAACAGGTCCTCAGTGGAACCACGCTATATATTGTCACAACATTAGAAGTCTTATTGCCAATTTACTTTTGCATTAGGCCCACTGATCTCTGAAATAAATTGGTTTAAACATACCAGAACTGAAATAAAATTTATTTCTATATAGATTCATTCCTGTGGGTAAACTTCAAATTGTGTCATTATGTAAAAGTGCTATTTTCAGCCGGGCGTGGTTACACATGCCTTTAATCCCAGCACTCCAGAGATTGAGGTAGGTGAAACATTGTGAGTTCAAGACTGGCTTAGGCTACAACACGAGTTCAAGGCGGCCCTGAGCTACCTAGTGCAACCCTGCCTCAATAAAACTAAGGCTGGGAGTTTGGCTCAGTGGCTTAAGCGCCTATCTGGCAGGTGCGAGGTTGTGAAGTGCTATTTTCTTTTGGAGCTCCGCTCTATTAAGTACTGCACTTTTTACCAAAAAGCATATGTGACAAAAATGTGGTAAAAGTCAGAAATCAACTGGACTTTTTTGTGATTTATGTAGGGAAAACGGGTTTAAGTATGGATGATTTTTGTGAATGACTGCTTTTGAAAATGAGAAAAACCTAGAAACAAGCAGCATTAAAGTATAAACTGCTTTTCAAAATAGACAGTTAACGCTTTTTTTATTCGTGTAATTATATGTATTCATAATTGAGTTATTAAGAGCACAAGTTAAAATAAAGTGAATAAATGAAATTATACATCTATAGTGCTATTATCAAATGATGCTGCACAAAAGGGAAAGGTTTGAATTCACACACAAGCAATGTTTTCTGGGCAATTGAAGATGTAGAAATTTACAAGCTTTCTTGAATTTTCACAAGTGTTTTAACATACTGATAAATAATTATATTCTTTTTTGCTTTCAAAATTTGAGATGATTGCCTATGGGTTCTAAAATTGAATGATAATGAGAAATTATATTTATGTTTTAAGCGTATAACTGTATTATAAGAGTTAGTTTTAAAAACTTGACTCTTTTTTAGACCCTCCATTCAACTGGTTGTTTTCTTTGTACTGAAGAAATTTTAATTTGAAATAATCTGGTTTGCTGATTTAACAGTAACTTGTATGATTCAAGTCCTAACCAAAAAGTCCATACCTGTGCCTACCTCTTAAAGAGTTTTTTGTCATGGTAGAGGGCCTTTACTACCTTCATTAGGTTAATTCCTATGTGTTTAATTTTTCTTGATGCTATTGTGAATGATATTGCTCATCTAATTCCTTGGTGAGTTCATTGTTGGCTTATAGGAAAACTATTTTTTCTCTGCTGATATTGCATATAATTTTTGTAACCTTTTCTCAGAATTTTTTGAGTTTTCTCTCTGTGAGGACCATGTTATCTACAAATACAGATAATTTGTTTTCTTCATTTCCTATTCGTATCACTTTTTTCTTTCTCTGATATGATTACTCTGATTTGGAGTACTGTACTTCACAGTAGTGGTGGTAGTAGACGTCCTTGTTTTGTCCCTGATTTTAGAGGAAAAGCTTTCCATTTTATTCCATTTAATATGATGCTAGTTATTGTTTTATCATAAAGGACTTTTATCAGATTGAGATAAGGTCTAGTATTTAGAATATATAAAGAATTTTAAAAAATAGTTCCACAAAACTAGAAGACCAATCATCAAATGGGCAATTGAAATGAATACCCTCACAGTAAAAGTATGAATAGTCAATAAGTACATGAAAAAAATTCAACATCTCTGGTTATTAGAAAAATGAACATTAAAACAACAGTGTGATTCCATTTTTCTCCAAAAAGAATGACTACCATTAAGCTATGAAATAATAACATATATTAGCAAGACTGTGAAGGAAGATAAATGAATCCTTATACATTGTTTCAGAGAATGTAAACTAGTACAGTTACTATGGAAATCAGTATGATGAACCCTCAGAAAACTGAAAATAGAAATTAAATTCTACCCAGGTATTTTCATCCTAGTTAACGATATCCTAATACACGGGCACATGA
>RJWM01032511.1:0-21427 GCA_004363535.1 Dasyprocta punctata | reverse complement strand
TGAGGCAGGCAGATTGTTGTGAATTTGAGGACAGCCTGAACTGTCTAGTGAGACCCTGTCTCAAAAATAACACCACCACCACCAAAGTTATTCCAGATTGCGTTGGGAGAGTCCTGGGACAAATACGTATGTCTTTATCTTTGTATCTTCACTGTCTTGCCTATGCCTAACACATGGTTGACATTCAGCTAACATTTGTAGAACAGATGAAAAGATGGTTAGATTGGTGAATGGCGGTTCTTACCACACTGCTGGGTGAATGGTGACCCATCACTTTTGGATTCTAGGGTGCTAAGCAGAACATCTTCACTTCAGCTTTCATTTCATTGCAGGGGTAATGAGCCCTTGGGCATCCTTGGAAGAGAGGATGAAAATTACTCTAAAAGCATTGAAATGACATCAGTGAAGACGGCAAATCCATATGGCCACTCTCTACCAGGTTCTCCTGGACATGGCTATGGTAAGCACGTGTTAAGAAGAAGACAATGACCTAAAAGAAAGTAAAATCCATTGGATTTAGAGGTTAAGCAGTTAGTTCATGCAGCTGGAATGCTACATAACAAACAACTCGCAATACTCTGAGTCATACATAAGCAAGCATTTATTTCTCACTCACATCTGCAGGATTAGTTGGGTTTTAGGTGCATCAGACTGAGTTTGGCTGTGCGTGGCTCTGAGTCATGGGTGCTGTTTAGGTCTAGTGTCCTTCTTGGATCAGTGAGCTATCTGGGGCATAAATTGAAAGTGGGTAAAATAGCAAGCAGAAACTCACAATGTCTTTAATAGCTTTATTTTGCAGCTGGCACATTGTCACTTCTGCCATTACCCTGGTAAAAGCAAGTCATGTCACCAAGATCAACATTAATAAAGATGGGGGGGAGTGTATTTGCTGAATAACAAATAATCTCCTACAATAGTTAATATAGAAATTAAGAGTTGACTGCATTCCAGGATTATTTAATCATTTTACGTATATTCAATTTACTGATTCCCCAGACAATTCTGTATGAAATTCATATTATTATCTTTATTTTAAAATCTCAGAGATGTTAAGTAACATGGCTAGGGACAAACAGGGCTGGGAATTATGCCCAAGCATGAAATTCCAGAAACTTCAGTAGTTTAATTTTACATGCTAGCCCCATCAAAATGTGCTGCACTTCCTCTGTTGAGTTGACCTTTAATGTTTATCATGGATTGAATAAAAATATATTGACATATGACAGTGCCATGTAGATGCTTAGCGTGGACTCTGTCCCAAGGCAGTCATGCCATATTTTTAAGTCTATTCATGTGTCATCATTTACACAAGTACTTTTCACATTCTGAGTTGTAACATTAACAAGTTGTGAAATGATCTTTTTAAACTGAAATAGAATTTTTCAAAAATAATTAAAGTAAAAATAAAAATAAAGTGAAATAGAGTAAGAATATATCAAAGTGAAGTTTCTGTAGGCAAAATATTGCTCTGTGACACTTATTTTTAAGTTCCATAAGTATAGGTGTGCCCTGTATCTCAATGTAAGAATTATTTTTAATCATGACTTAGGGTCAAATGAAAATCATTGATCCAGGTTGGTAACACTTAATGGTATTATTTTTAAATTTTGTTCTGTTTTTTACCCATGGACTTAATCCTAGGTCTGTTAGAACCTCAAAGGCAAGATCTTATTAACCATTATTAGCACATAATAACCATTATGTGCTCACTAGTATCTAGGGCCATGAGACTAATTTTCAGTGTCTCCCTCCTCTTCATTCCAGTGAACCCTGCTTTTATGGGTGAAAATAACCCTCTCCATGCTAATGGAAACCTACTGTCATCTGAATGTGACTGGCACAAGTCACCCGAAGGTAAGGCTTAGTGGACTGCAAATCCAAAATCAGCCCTAGTGAAGAAACATATTCAAGGAAACCCAGACATTGCCATATCCTCTTGGCATCTGGTGTGGTACTGGATGCATCATTTGTTTAATCTATCATAATGGAGTCTTGTCTTTTTCTTTCCCATCCTTCTCTCCCTCCTCCCTTTTTCTTTTCCCTCCTTCTCTCCTTCCCTTCCTCCATGTCTCCCTCTTTTCCTTCCTTCTTTCCTTCCTTCCTTCCTTCCTTCCTTCCTTCCTTCCTTCCTTCCTTCTTGGTGCTGGGGAACACATTCAGGGCCTTGCACATGGTAAGCACCTTCTCTTACTCCTGATATATGCCTCCAATCCATGAACTTTTGTTTCAAACATGCAGTTTTTCTCTTCTAGCTATATAGCAAAGTATCTTCATGAGGAATCATCTAGTTGCAAGTGACAAAAACTCAATTCAAATGGGCATTAGGCCCAGGGCATTTATTGGTTAATTTGGTGGGAAGGGTATGGGAGAAACTTAAAGAAGCAAAAGTAAACTGCTTCCAGCTCCTCGTACAGTAACCTACATGTGGTAGGTATTTTAGAGATATTTACTGGATAAAATTGTTGAATGAGTTAGAGAAATCAGGGCCTTGGACTCTGAAGTAAAGGCTCAGTACTATCTGGACTTGTTTGTTTTCCATCCATTTCTCAGCTCTGCTTGACTCAGCTTCTCTATAAACTTGACCTTCACCATCTGGATCAGACTCAGGCCATCAGCCCCACAGAGAAACTGGTCAGGTTGGCCACCTCCTTGAAAGACCTTCCTCTCTCCCTGCTCTGTCCATCAATGCCAGGGAAAGACTCTGGCCAGTCTGTTTAGAGCATGTGCACTTGAACTGTTCAGTTTTATTGTAGCAGAAAAAATTGGCTTTAAATATCAGGAAGAGGGAATGGCAATACTTTTGTAAATCCCTATCCAGCAAGCATGAAGTTTGAGATGAGAGTCCCCCAAAGACAGACAGAAGTAATGAAATGGAGGACCCGAATTTCTTTGCTGTTTTGTCTTGCATTTGTTTTTATTCTCAAACCACATACAGTTAATTGATGGATAGTTTCATGATAACATGTCACTTGAATGGATTATGCCATCCTCACACATAGTGGGCACTCATAAATATTTGTTTATAGTTGAATGAATGAGATATTAGTATCTTGTTTCAGGAAGAGGCTACAGTGAAAATTACTTTGTGGAGCCTGAGTTTTAGTTATAAATTGGGATTGATGATGGCACCTGCTTCATGGGGTGATTGTGAGAAGTAAATGTTTAAGGTGTGTGGTCGGTGGTCACGGTAGGTATTATTACTGTTAACTATCATTGCTGAGAGGAGTTCTTGAGTTCCAGTGTTGTGGGAAAATTGAGTCAGTGTAGCCAGGAGCTCAGGAGAAGAAAGGAAGTGTCAGTTCATGTCTCTGCTCCTCAGTTTCTCCAACAATTAAATAAATAATGTGATATCTAAGTCAGGTTTATTGGGCAAGAATTGTGTTCAGGTAACTGATGCTGAAACAGACCAATAGCTTTGTAATATTCAGATTTATTTGTGTCATGTAGCAAGAAGAGTAGAGGGAGGAAGTCCAAGTTTATAGAAGCCCTCAAGATGCCCACAAGAACTGAGGTTCCTGGTATCTTTCTCCCCTTTTAAACAGCATACCTGGAAGCCACTTGTTTCATTGACTAATGTCTACCCTTAGCTGCAAAGGAAGCTGGGAAAATCTTACCTGAGTATAGTGACTGCATAGGAAATTCAGGTTCTGCTGGTATATGGAAAAAAGAATGGATATTAGAAAGTGGACAGATATCAGTGACACAGAGATGACAATTGAAACACTATAAACCTACCTTTATTTATACAGGCGTATAAAATTATAAATTCTAAGCCAGGCATGGTGGCACACGCCTGTAATCCCAGCACTTGGGAGGCTGAGGTAGGAGGATCATTGCGAGTTCCAGACTAGCCTGGGCTGCAAAGTGAGTTCAAGGCCAGCCTGAACTACATAGTGAGACCCTGTCTCAAAACACAGGGCCGGGGATTTAGCTCAGTGGCTTAAGCGCCTGCCTGGCAGCCACAGGTTGTGAGTTTGATCCCTGGTACAAAAAAAAATTATAAGTTCTAGGTTAGAAGTATTAAAAAAGAAAATCTTGCCATCTGATTATAAATCATCTAGAAGAATTTCTGTCTTCTGTTCTAGAATCCCGTTGTCTTCTATGAGAATTCCATTTCTCATTTCTTACCTAGCTACCAGAACAGCAGAATTCCCTGTAGGAAAACACATCTCCTCCTGAGAAGACTCCTTAGGGGACAGCTGTGGGGAAATTAAGTTGTGATTTTTGTGGAGCTGGCTGTGGTGGTCTCATCCTGACACTGAAAAAATGTGAATGGAGCATCCTTGTATCATTGTCATCACTCGTCCCCCAGTGGATCCCAGTAGGCCAATGGCAGTGTGACTACCTGTGAGGTCTTCAAAGACCCCACAGGTGGAGAATAAGGCTTCTAGGAGGCTAGAGATGCTGTCAGACAACCGAGTGAATGAAATCATCATAGCAATTGAGAATGTTCCTTCTGGAATCCAAAGTCATCCCTCCTCAACTCAGACTGTTCAAGAAAAAGCACCGGCAAACTCAGCCTTCAGCGTGGTTCCATCACCATCTGACATCCATGTGACAGACTCTCTGATTTTCAGCCACAGGAATGACAAAAAGCACAACCAGTTAGAATGTTCTGCATCTTTGAATGAATCAATTTCTCAGACCGTTCATAGACCAGAATGCCTGGGTGTAGACACTGCTCATACTTTCCATGAAACTGTTCAAGGTATAACACTGGGGAAGAGTCAGGGCAGTAGCAGAGAAGGTGTCCAAGTTGTCCGCAAGATCTTTGTTGTTGTTGTCTTGTGAGCTACATCCCCAGTCCTTTAAATTATTTTTAAAATTTTGAGATGTCTCACTAAATATGTCACTAAGTTCCCCAGACAGGCAATACAGAATCCTGTCTGATTACAGATGTGCACTACTACCCATCATTCGTCTAAAGCGTTTTTTATTTTTAAAACATCAAGGAATGTTGCAGGACTAGTAGAGATGTAGGGAATGGAGGCAGGGACCACTCTAAGATCTTGCTACTAACAAGAGCTTACTGCAATATGTTATTTCGTGTGCCTGGTGGTGCCTCCTTTCTGTTAACCGTCAAGGTTAGATTTATTTGTTTCTCATACTCTGTACCTTTATGCAGACATTTCCATTTGCTGAATGAGGAAACTGAGGCTGAAGGAAACTCAGAGACCTGGTGGATCTAGGACTACATGCATATCTACCTGATTGCCAAGCCTGAGTCCTTGCCCATCACACTGTCCTGCTTTGGTCCAATTCTTCCCCACTGAAGTTTCAAGGGATGTAGTAGATAGGACACCTCTTACTGCCAAGTTCGTCAAGAAATGGGTCTTAGCTGAGAATGCCTGACCTATCTGCTCCTAAGGCCAACCAAAATGCCATTTGCATTTTACTCCTTAGTACTTTGGACATAAATTCTACTAACTCTCAGTAGTTTCTGGCAGAAGGAAATCTACTCTAAAGCATTTGGTGGGTTTAGCCCCTTACCGAAAATTGGCATTGCTTCTCACATCGTTCTCTCCCTGCCTTGCTGTGTTTTCCTTTTCTTCCCTTCTTTCTTCCTTTCTCCTTACTTGAGAGAGAAATATTTCTTTCTTTCACCCTCCCTCCATTATTTTCCTCCCTCCATCTCTCTTTCATTTCTCTCCTTTTCCCTCCTTCCTTCCATCCCTCCCTCCTTCTTTCTCTTTCTTTCTTTCTTTGATGGTACCAGAGCCTTAGCACTGAGTCACACCCCAAGCCTCTATTTGTTTAGCTTTGTTTTCTGATATTGAAACAGGGTCTCACTCAGTCCCTAGGTTGCCCAGCCTGGGCTGGAGCTTGCAGTCTTCCTGTGTCAGCTGACTAGAATGCTGCCATTCCAGGCCTGTGTCACTGTACCCAGCTGAAGAAAAATTCACCTTGGGCAGAGTGATTCAGTGACTCTGTTTTGGGGATTCTTCCTGCACCTCAACTGTGTCATTAACGTGAACACAGTGTGTCCTCATGAGGAGCTCTGGTTCAGTCATGTGAGCCAGGAGCCCTGTCCCTCAGCTGTCTTCAGCCCTCTGCTGCCCTAACTGGCCTCCCTCATGGGTGCAAAAGCAGCTCCTGGTGTCAGACACAGCCACACTATGCACAAGAAGAAGGACTCGTTGTTTTGTTTTGCTTTTTGTGTGTGCACAGTGCTAGGGATGGAACCCAGGGTCTTGTGCCTGCTGAGGCCAGTGCTCTACCACTAAACTACACCCTAGTCCTGTTTTTTTGTTTTTCTGTTTTGAGAAGGAAGAAAACCTTTGCCAAGGGATTTCTCTATAGACCATCACTTGGAGAACATTGCTTTGCCTGAACATCCACAAAGAGGACCTGACCGTCAGGATTGTCTAGACTCATTGGGACCTTGTGCCTGGGTATGGGCCTGCCACAAGGAAACTTGGGAGGGAGGCAGGTGGGGTAGATTCCCAAGCACAGTTCTTGCTGTTCACAAGGAAGAATAACTTTGGGGTAGGTGAGGAACAGGCTGTGAAAGTCACATTGGAGGAAAATGTGAATATGAGTTAGCAGGAGATGAGAAGGGAGGTGAAAGAGTGGATCACAAAAGTCAGTGAGAGAGTAAGTGGCCTAGAGTTCAAGGGCAAAAGGAAGCAGTATGAGAAATTAAAGTGAGAGAGAAAAGGTGGCTTGGGCATGTACAAGGGACCCTGCTGGCTTTGCTGAAAGGTTTTTCTTTTCTTTTCTTTCCTTTTGCCCACAAATAAGAGAGAAATATTGCATTGCAATAGAGCAGAAATTTTGTTCTTTGCTTTGGCTTTGTGCTTTGACACATACACTGTCTTCTTGTTTTTTTCCCTTGTGATCTTTGGAGTCCCTGGGTCCATATATTCTTCTGTCCTTGTGCTCTTATAAAAAATGCTCCAACTTCAATGCCATATTTTTAAATGTTATGACTCCATTAAAGATGAAGGAAATTGAATTCCATTTATTTTCTTTTGCAGGGCAAAAGTTAATCACATCCCTGATACCCATGACATCTAGAGACAGAATTAAAACCATCAGGAACCAGCCAAGGACCATGGAAGAGAAAAGGAAACTTAGGTATAAACCAAAGGTTTTCTTCTCTCTCAGATTTCATGTGAACTTTTTACCCTATCTCAAAAAGATAAGAAATAAAAAAGTGCATGAAAATAGACAGATCTTCCTTATAGAAGAATTCCAAGTAATCTACATAGATGCTGGTCTGGCAGTTGGCTCTTAACCCCTCTCCCTTGGCTGGCTGGGGGCTGTGCTTGGTGACTTGCTTCCCAAAGTGGAGACTACAGAAAGAGAAAAAGAACTTTATGGTGAATTCTGGCCAATACTCCCTCAGCCAGGTTCTCAAGGTGAGGATCCCCAAAGGTCATGTGATGAGAAAGGCATGGGCTCTCTGGGAATTCTCTCCTAAAACTCAGAGCCTTAGTCTGACCAAGAAAACCAACAGGTCAGTCCTCCTCCAAAATCCTTGATCAGTACTCCTTGAAACTGTTAAGGTCATCAAACTCTAGGAAAGTCTGAGAAACTGTCACAGAATAGAATATGCTAAAAAAGATGTGACAAGTAAGAAAAAATAGGAAGACAGACAGACATGACAAGTAAATGCAATGTGGGGACCTGGGCAGTCTTAGAACAGAAAATGGATATTGGTAGGAGAACTAGTGAGCTCTGAAGAGTGGAGTTTACATATCAATGTCAGTTTCTTAGTTTTGACAAACTTAACATGAAAAATATGATGATATCAGACAAACTGGTGAGTGTCATATGGGAACTCTGTACAATATTTAGTAGTTGTCCCTGTAAAGTGCCAACTACTCTACAATTTAAATTTTGCTTAAAATAATAAAAGGGAGTCCTATGAGCTTTCCAAGTCCAGAAGTTCAAAAAGAAAAAAAAAAAAAGATCTTGTTTTTGGTGTGGCTAGCAATGAACTTAGGACTTCTAGAACCTTGGACCTCCTGAGTAGGTGCTGTACCACTGAGGGGCATTTGAAATGGACCTTGAAAGAGGGCGTTGTGTGGGTGATTGATTGAGGAAAGACTGAAGAGAGCCAGAAAGAGTCAACAAATAGACCCGTGAATTTGTGAGGATGAAGAGATCAGCTATGATCGTGTCTGCCTCTATATGCTCGTCTGTTCCAAGCTCCATGTGGTCCCTGTGTCACAGAGTAGGGGTCAGAAGACCTTCTTTGGGACTGCTCAGCCTCAGTACAACTGGCATTTTGGGGCTGCACCATTCTCTATTGGGGTTCTCGCCTGTTCCTTGTAGGGTGTTTAGCAGCATCTCCGGCCTCTACCTTGTCACCATCAGGAGCATCTCTCCCTGTCCCCCATCCCCAGTTCAACCCAAAAGTCTCCAGATGTTGCCACTTGTCCCCCAGGGGTCAAAGTGATCACAGGCTGAGAGCCACTGAGGCACAGGGATGGCCCCACCAATTCCTCATTCCCATCTTCCTCCTGTTCCTTGGCTCCTTTCCTTCTGACCACGCTGGCCTCCTTGTCCTTCTGCCCCTGTTTGAGGCTCTGCACTGTCTGCTTCCTCTGTGGGTTTCACCTGCATGCACATGACTAACCCCTCCTCTCCCTCAGACAGGAGGATGCCTTGATGTGACCCTGTTTCGCATTGTCCTCCGGTCCCCAAGCCAGTGTTTCCCATCCCTGTAACCCACTCTGTGTATAGTAGTATAAAAAGCCTTCTAATACTTCACAGGATTTACTCCTTTTATTACTGTGTTTATTGTTGATTGTCTTTCTCTTCCAATCTGAATGTCAGTCCCACATGCCAGGGGAAGTGATCTCTTTTGCTTACCACTTGGAACTACAGCTGGCGCATAGTAGGTGCTCAGTAGCTATTATTTGGAATGAATGAATAAATGAATGAATGACAGTATCTCATTTTTTCCTGCCTATCCCCCCAGAAACATAGTTGACCAAGAGAAAAGTAAACAGTCCCATTCCACCCTCCAGCTCAATTGCTGCGCTCATTGTCTGAGCTCCATTTCTCTGGTAAGTTGGATTCTTTCTTTCTTTAAATTTTATATTTTGACTAACATGCAATAATTACACATGGTAGTAGAGTATAGTGTGTTGGCTGAACACATGCACACAGGGTGCACTGATCAAATCAGAGTAAACAGTATCTCCCTATCCTTATCTTCTTTTTTTTTGGTGGTACTAGGGGTTGAATACGGCATCTCTGCACATCCCCAGCCCTTTTTATTTTTATTTCTTTATTGTGAGACATAGTCTCATTCAGTCACTGAGTTGGCTAGGCTGGGCTTGAATTTACAATCCTCCTGCCTCAGTCTCCCAAAGTTTTGGGATTATAGACATGAGCCCCCAGGCCTAGCCACGTCTTTTCTTTCTCCTCCCTTCCCCATTCCCCTTTTCCCCCTTACTTTCCGGAGCTGAGGATGGAACCCCATGGCCTGGCACATACTCAGCATACACTCTTCATCACTTTTTAATCTTTGGTGCTTTCAAGCTTCTCTCTTCTAAACCTTCATAAAATATATAATAGGTCATTGTGAACTATAATCACCCTGCCCCCGCCCTGTAGTACAAAACACCAGCACTTATTCTCTTATCGTGGTTTGGTACCTATTATTCAACCTCCCTTTATCCTTCCTCCCCCAAACTCTTCCAAACGTCTTGTAATTATGATTCAACATTAAGACAGATTCATTTCAGCTCTCACTTCTGAGAGGGAATATGAAGTCTTTCTGTGATGATTGCCTTATTTCACTTAACTTAATGTCCTCTAGTTTCATTCATTTTATCATCAAAATGACAGAATTTTGTTGTTTATGACCATATAATATCCTATTATATATATATATATATATATATATATATATCACATCTTCTTTATCCATTCATGCACTAATAGACCCCTAGGTTGATTGTATAAATTAGATATTGCAAATAATGGCTCCATAAGCCTGGGCCTGCATATCCCTTTGTATACCAATTTTACCTCCTTTGGATGCATACCCAGAAATGGGTTGAGGAGATCAGATAATATTCCATATTTAGTGTTTCGTTTGTTTGTTTGTTTGTTTCCAAGACAGGGTTTTGCTCTGCAGTTCAGGCTGGCCTTGAACTCACTTTGTAGTCTAGACTGGCCTCAAACTTGCAGCAATTCTCCTGCTTCACCTTCCCAAGTGCTGAGATTACAGGTGTGCGCCAGCACACGCAGCAGTATTTAGTGTTTTGAGGACCCTCCATAATGAGTGTACTTGTTCACGTTCCCACACTGTAACAAGCCCAGCAAGCAGGTGAAAACAGAGGTGTGGAGAGTGAAAATGAAAATCCAGGGCTATTTCATACTCAGCCCTGTCAGATCACTATAGGTGTGGGGACAGGAAGGGGCATGGGAAGGTCTAGGAGGACACAGAGTCCACTGGCCAGCCTGACAGTGTGTCACCTTCTTCAACAGCGAACTTGGGAAGGTGACAGTAGCAGAGCCTTAGAGGGTGACTGTGGGAATTAGATGAGCTTTGTGAACACACAGCTCACAGCGTGGGGGTGCATGTGTCATGCTGTAGCAGCGGTGGTCATTTTTTGCTATTATGGCACCTACTCAGGAGATCCTTGTTGAATGAATATCAAACCACTTCCTGGGCTTTCTAACTCCAGGGTTATCGGAGATCCAAGAACAGTCTTTCTGAGCTCCTGAGTTCCATCAGCTTGTGGCAGAAGACACTCAAGGTCATCGGAGGCAAGTTCGGAACCAGCGTCCTCTCCTATTTCAACTTCCTGAACTGGCTTTTGAAGTTCAACATTTTCTCCTTCATCTTGAACTTCAGCTTCATTGTAATCCCACAGCTGACGGTGAATGAAAGGAACACGCTGCCATTCACCGGGCTGGAGATCCTCACTGGGGCGGTGAGTTCACCTCCTGGGAGACCCAGGGACATCTGTCCCTTGTGATCAACTACCCAGGCCTCTTGTTTTGCCTGGAGGGTGATAGTTGAGGAAAGTGGGTGTTTAAAATATTTCCCTTTCCCCTAAGTAGCGTGAATGAGACATTGTGGAATTTCTGCACCTCCCCACCCACCCCAGGTAACCACTGGTAACAGTTATCTTTTTTGTTTTTTTTTTTTTGCACACTTGTGAATACATCTTTGTATTTTCACAGGCAGCCCTTTCTTCTCTTTTCTCTTCTCTTCTCTTCTCTTCTCTTTTCTTTTCTTTTCTTTTTTCTTCTTACAAGAGGTGGAATTATTCAGTATACGTTATCTATGACTTTCTCTTTCACCTAATGATAGTGGATATCTTCTCACATTGGAGACATATGTTTCTTTCGATTTCTAAAAAATACAATGCTCCTTTGGGAAGACTTTCATCATCAGAGAGAACTAAGAAAAAATCCACTTCACCCCTCTTTCCTTGTCTAACAGCCCAGCTTAGGGTATACTTTTGGAGACTCTTTTATTCTCCTCATGCAAACACTGATCTATCAGTGTCATAGATACATAGGTAATGATTCTTTTAAAAATAAAAGGAGAGCCAGGCATGGTTGCATACACCTATAATCCCAGCACCCTGAGGGTAGAAGGACTGGGGTTAAAAGTTTGAGTCCAATATGAGCAATTGAGTGATTTAGCAATGACCAACAGTGACCCTTTTTCATGATTCTTTTTTATTTATTCTTTAGTTTTTATTTTTTGAGGCAGGGTTTCACTCTGTAGCCCAGGCTGGCCTCAAACCCATGGCAATCATCCTGTCTCAGCCTCCCAGATGCTGGGATTACAGACATGTGCCACTGTGCCCGGTGACCCTTTTGCAAAATAAAGAATAAAAATGGGATGATGATGTTCAGGCTCAGTTCAAAGACCTTGAGTTCAATCCCTAATACTAGGGAGAGAAAGAAAGAAAGAGAGAGAAAGACACCTTTAATCCCAGCACTCGGGAGGCTGAGATAGGAGGAGCATTGTGAGTTCAAGGCTGGCTTGGGCTACAACGTGAGCATAAGGCTGGCCTGAGCTACATAGTGCGACCCTGCCTCAAAAAAAATAGGGCTGGGAGTTTGACTCAGTGGCTTAAGCGTCTGTTTGGCAGGCATGAGGTTGTGAGTTTGATCCCCAGTGCCAACAAAAAAAAAAAAAAAAAAGAGAGAGAGAGAGAAAGAGAGAGAAGGAAAGGGGAGAAGAGAAAGAGGAGGCGGGCTGGGACGGTAGCTCATCGGGTGGTAGCTCAGTGACATACCACTCGCCTAGCATAAATGAGGCCCTGGGTTCCATCTCAAGCACTGCAAATGAACAAATAAAAAAGCATAGGATATTATTGTATGCTGTTTTGTACCTTTTTTACCTCACTATGTATCATGAACAATTTTAGAAATCTACATTATTATTTTTAATAATAACCATAACTTATTTACACAGCTGCCTACTGAAGCATCCAGCCCTTGACTTGAGAGTTAACCTTAAAGCCATTTCTGCCACTGAGATTCTGCAGAGTAGGAATGGCTAAACTATGGCCCCAGAGCCAAATCCAGCCTGCCACCTTCTTTTGTAAATTTATTTATGTATTTATTTATTTTGTCTTTTTGAGACAAGGTCTCACTATGTAGTTCAGGCTGGCCTTGAGCTCACTTTGTAGCCCAGGTTGGTTTCAAACTCCCAAGGTTTCTCCTGCTTCAGTCTCCTGAATGCTGAGATTACAGGCATGTGCCACCACACCCGGCATTCTTTTGTAAATTTATTTATTTATTTATTTATTTATTTATTGGGTACTGGGGATCAAACTCATGACCTCGCACTTGCCAGGCAAGTGTTTGTGCCGCTGAGCTAAACCCCCGGCCATCTTTTGTAAATTTAAAATGAGTTTTTACATACATAAATTGTTGAAAAGAAGTCAAAAAGAAAAAAAATTATGAAGCAAGAAAATATTAAGAAATTCAAATTTTGGTGTCTGTAGAGTTCTTTTGGAATACAGTCATACTCACTTTGTTTACTACGTATCTCTGCTATTGGTTGAGTAGCTGTCAAAGCAGCCATCAGGCTTATAAAAGTGAAGCTATTCACTATCTAGCTCTTTGTAGAAAAAGGTTGCTGACCCCTGCAGTCAAATGCCCAGGGTAAAGTTCTCCCACTTGTCTTTTTTTCTCTTTTCCCATTAAAAAAAATCTTCCTTGAGAGAGATGCCATAAAATGGAATTATTGTGTACACTTTTTCTTCATTTTATCCTTCTCCTTCAAGTACTGTGTATATTTGTATACAGGAAAAATTATTATGAAATACTTCAAAACATACAGAAAAATAAGGAGTACAATAAACACCTATATATCTATTATGTAAATAAAACTTTTTCCATATTTGTTTTATTTCATTGTTTCTGGAAGCACTTTTTTTTTTTTTTTTGCAACAGGGTCTCACTGTGTCATTCAGATCATCCTTGAACTCACTGTGTAGCCCAGGCTGGCCTTGACCTCAAGGCAATCCTCTTGCCTCAGCCTCTCAGGTGTTGGGATTACAGGCGTGCACCACCATACCTGGTTCTGGAAGCATTTTAAAATAAATTATAGACATCAGGACATTTTACTCTGAAATTCTTCAACATGCTGAAAAATAAGGACATGTTTCTACAGTTATAATACCACTGTCACACAAACTAAAGTTAATATAAAAAATCCAAAAATCCTTTTTTTTGGAATGTCATTATCATTTGCTTGGTCAGCTACAATCTTATCAGACACCAGACTTTGCATTCTATTTTTTTTCCCTTTAAATCTTTATTAATCTAGAATAACCTTCCCCAAACCAGCCTTTCCTCTTTTCTTTTTTTGACATCTGCTTATTACATAAACTGGAGGCCCTGGTGTCCTAACTTCTGGAATTATCTGATTATTTTCTTGTGATCTACTTTGTTTCTCTGTTCCTTATTTCCTGTAAACTGAAATGTGGATGGAAAGGTTTCATTTGTTTGCTATCTAGCATGTTGGGTCATAATCATGAATAGGTGACAGACACACCTAACACCTAGGTGTCCTGCTTTTGGCGATGTTTTGTTTGGTCATTGAGTCCAGATGGTAGTGACTGGGTCCCCGCATTGTCAAGTCCTGCTACCGTGTGATCCTTTGAATTCTGAGGGCCTACCAAGAGTCTGTGTTGGTCCTCAGTGACCTCGGGTACTTTTTTTTTGACAAACTACAGTTGGCCTTCTGAATCCACGCATTCTAAATTGTTTTAATTAACCACAGGCTGAAAATATATGAAAAAAATGCATCTGTACTGAACATGAACAGATTTTTCTTGTTATGCCCTAGACCACACAGCATAACTATTTACATTGTATTAGATATTGTAAGAAATCTAGAGATGATGTAAAGTACATGGGAGGATGTGGGCAGGTTATATGCAAATTGTCTGCCATTTTCCATGAACAACGTAAGCATCTGTAGTGCTTGGTATCTGCAGGGGACTTGAAACAGCTTCCCCTCAGATAGCAGGGGATCACTATGAATGTCTACGACTCACCCAAGTTTCCTGCAGGCGGAAATGGTCGACTGTGTTGAACACACTATTCACCTTTTTCTCAAGAGCACCACCTGACCTGGATCTCTTTATTTTCCTCTTCAGGGGTCTTTTACAAAAACAGTGATGTACTATGGCTTTTACACCAATTCTACAATCAGGCAAGGGGACAGTGGGGCATCCTATGACATGCAGCTGGCCTACATCTTCACTGTCGGCGTGTACCTGATCATCTGCTTCTTCAGTTTGCTCTACAGGTACAGAGCATCTGCATACCCTGATTTTGAGGCTTATTTGAGATTTAGGCAAAATCCAAGAAACTCCAAAATTACCCCCCAAGTAACAACTTCTCTGCAGTGTTGACTTTCTACTGCTCCCTAATCGTTCCTTGTCCTACAGGGTAAATTGTGAGTGCAGCAGAGGAAGAGTGGTTTCTGTGTGCCGTGGAAGCAGTGGGTCAGTTTGAAAATAGAGATGGGGTGACCCAAGCAGTAGTCTAGACAAATGTTAGAGAGGAGGTAAAGATTGGAAATGTACACAGAAAACATGTTAAACCTCTATACTCATTTGCTAGGTGTACTCTATCAAAATACAGTAGCATCTCAGTTCACAAACTCAGTTATCTCCATGATTCTGCTTGCAAACAGAACTGAATAAGAATTGAATCAAATTTCTCCCTAAGGTCAACACTGAACCTTACCACTGAATTTGATTTGGTTCTCATTCAACTTTATTTGTGACCAGAATCATGAAAAGAATCAAGTTGGTGGGAATACAGGCTGGTGCAACCACTGTGGAAGTCAGTGTGGAGATTCCTCAAAAAGCTAGTATTAGAGGTCCCATTTGACCCAGCTATTCCCCTTCTGAGTATCTTCCCAAAAGAACTAAAAACATCATATCTCAGTGATATATGTTCACCTATGTTTATAGCTGCACAGTTCATAATAGTCAGATCTTGGAAACGACCTAAATGCCCTTCAACTGAGGAATGGACAAAAAAGGTGTGGTATTTCTATATAATGGAATACTATTCAGATATAAAGAATAATAAACTAGACATTTTCAGACTTAAATGGATGCACCTTGAAAATATACTTATCAGTGAACTAAATAAGTCACACGTATGTAACCATTGTATTGTTGCACTTGTGTGACAAACTGTAAGAAAATTTATGTATGTATATAAAAATTAGTTAAGATAACTAAAGAAAAAGAATTTTGAGTGAAAAGTAGTTTTCACAGGATCATTTTCAGATTTCATTTTTAACTATGAATTGTACTTTTGAAAACAATGTAGTATTCATAGCATTTGTGCTTCTTGCCGATGTTTTTCTAATGTCCTACACATTCTTTTTTGTTATAAAAAAAAAAAGAATCAAGTTCATGACTCACTGTACCACAGACTGTGCCATAGGAGAGATTTAGTTCACGGTAATGGAGGCCAGAAGTTCAAGACCAAGGATCATTAGGGTCGATTTCTTCCAAAGACCTCTCTCCTTGGTTTGAAGGTGACCGTGGCTTTAGTTTTCATAGGGAAGATTCCCCCAATAGTGCATGTATGAAAGATTGATCCCTGTTTGGCACTATGGGAAGCTGGTGGAAACCTGAAGAGGTGGAGCCTACTGGGTAGTCGTCATGTCTTAGGGTGAGCCCTCAAGTGGATCGTGGGACGAGGCAAGGGAATGGATTCCTCCCTGTGTCTTCTAGAAGGAGATTAGCCCTGCTTTTGAGACCCATTTGTTAACTTCTGACTTCCAGAAATATAAGATAATAGCTTTGTTGTTTTAAGCTACTAGGTTGGTGGTAATTTTTTGTAGCAGCCATAGGAAATGTATACAACTCTTATAATATCTCTGTGAGGTGGATACTGGTATTACCCTTAATACATAGATGTGGAAACCAAGACTTAGAATGGTGAATGGGGCAAGGATTCCACAAGCGTCAAATCCAGGATTGAATTACAAGCCAGGTCTGTCTGTTCCAAAGCTGTTGGCCTTTAGGTTCGTACTCATATTGTTTTGGGTGAAGAGTGTTAGGCTCCATCTTTGATTTTGCCTTTCACTCTGAATGGTAGCACCATCCTTTGGCTAATCCCCATGCTCCCCATGCCTGTCTTGTAACCCTTGGCTGTTTGGGTTTCTGCCTTCCCTAGTATGGCCAAGTATTTCCGGAGCAACTTCATTAATCCCCACATTTACTCCAGAGGAATCGCTAAACTTATCTTCTGCTGGGACTTCACTGTCACCCATGAAAAAGCTGTGAAGCTAAAGCAGAAGAATCTTAGCACGGAGATAAGGGTAAGGCAAACTCACTCCACCCAGCAACTTCCTGTGGCCCATCTCCTTCCCTCCACCTCTATGTCTGTAACTTCTTAAAGTAATAAAAAATGACCTTTTTATTGCTTGTGAGATTGATAAAAAGAAAAAGGTAAATATTCATAATACCTTTATGAATAGGGAAATGGGCCTTTTCGCGTGTCTTGGCAGCTTTCTAAATTGGTACAGCCTACCTGGAGGTCAACTTA
Organism: Dasyprocta punctata; assembly: GCA_004363535.1. NCBI lineage: Eukaryota > Metazoa > Chordata > Mammalia > Rodentia > Dasyproctidae > Dasyprocta > Dasyprocta punctata. Next base: position 4,411 of record RJWM01032511.1, on the reverse strand, counting down.
GCAATTTATGTCAAAATATTAAATTGCATATTTTTCTTGGCCCCACAGTCCCAGGGGTTTGTAATTTTATCCCAGAGCAGTGGTTTTCAGCCTAGAGCAGTTTTGCTCCTCACGGGACATTTGGCAAAGTTCGAAGACTTTTTTGGTTGTAATGGTTAAGACAAGGGTGCTACTGGCCTCTAGCTGGTAGAGGCCATGGGTGCTGCTAAGCATCCTACAAGGAATGGGGTTATCCAGCCCAAATGTCAGTAATATAGAGATTGAGCACTCTGGTCCATAGAAACAAACTTACAAAGAAGGAAGAGCAAGCAGAACTTGTCACGAGGGACTTGACCAAAATAAACACAGATACTGACTTTTTCCTCAGTGTGGTCCCAGCCTTATTTGTCAAGAAAGAGCCCCATGATCTCAACACACTTTCCTCAACAACAGGATCCCGATCTATTACTTCTGTCCATTCCTCTGAGATAGGAATGGAGTTTGATGTAGTGATGGGGTTTCTTGGTCATTTTGAGTTCTCCCATAATCCACACTCAACATGAACTCATGGAACCCAGGCTAGGAATCTTTGCTAACAGAGGAGAGAGACTTGGATGTCAGCTTGCCTTTGCTGCATTTGCAGGAGAACCTGTCTGAGATCCTCCAGGAGAATGTCAAGTTCACATTTCGCCAGCAGTTGGCCCGCTTTTCTGCTCACATAGCAGCCTGGCTTGTCTCAACGGGTGTGGCTGTCGCCTGCTGTGTAGCCGTGTATTACCTGGCTGAGTACAACTCCGAGGTAATCAGACAGCTAGGAATACCAGGATGCCAGATGGAGAACCAGGTGAAGGGATGGCATGATGGAGGGGGACGGAGTCTGTGGTCAGCAGCAGGAAGTTGCTGGCCCAGGAATTCAGAGTCTGCACCTAAGCAGGGGTCCCATGTGATATGAGCTCCTGTTAGAGGGTACGCAGCTCTGGGCTGGGGAAGAGATGGAAATTTGTGCCACAGCCCTGAGATTTAGTTCTTAATTTTTTCTTTATTGTTCTGTTCCCCATGCCACCCACTGTGCCTGGTGTAATTGGTTGCTCAATAAGTCTCATGAGCAACTGAACTCTGGCAAACAATTTAATCTTTCAAAGCCTCCAGGAAAGTGATCTTACCCGGCTTTGTAGGTGTGTGGTCAGGATGAGAGATAAGATGTGTGTTTACCAGTGAGTGATAACAGCATGTCATGATTTGAGCTTTGCGATTGATTAGTTAGGGGACTTGGCACAGTACTGCTTTTCTGAAGGGTTCAGACTACAGTAATGGGCTAATTATAACCAGTTTGGCAACAGACAGAACTGGAGTGCAGGTCGCGCTGATTATGTCACTTTCCTTACTGGCTTCCCATTACTTTCAATATAAAATCTAGGGTTAGGATTGCATCCCAGTGATACAGCATACGCCTAGCATGTAAAAGGCCCTGGATTGGAGTCCCAGCACTACCCCAGACAAACAAGCAAACACCCAAACTATCCTCCGTAGCATGATTCCTAGATATTTTATGACTTGACCTCAGCCCACATTGCTAGTTCCACCCCCATCACGACTACCCATATCCCACACTAACAGTGCTAAATGATTATGTTCACAATACCCTGAGTATATTATGTATGCTTTTCTTCATTCCAAGATGGGAAACTCTTGCACATTCCAATTTCCTTTATCTGGAAAACTCCTACCACTCCTCTAGACCTTAGCATGGATGTTACCTCCTCTTGGAAGCCTTCTTACCCTGCCACCTTTTCTAGGCTGAGTTGAATATATGTGATTCTACAGGCTAATCCTCTACAACTTGTCTCACACAGCATTAAAGGTGCCTGCTTGTATGTCTGTTTCTTCTCATCATCTGGCTTAATACTTAGTATAGACAGGAGCTAACAAATGGATGAAGTGAGTAAGAAGTTAGCAGAAAAGTGGTTGCATAGCTGGGTGTGGTAGTACACAGTTATAATTCCTGTCCTCTGGGAGGCTAAGGTGGAGGATTGTAAGTTTGTGTACAGCCTGTGTAAAGGTCCTGAGTTTAACACCCTGTACCACACACACAGGATGTGGGACTATGTGAGCTGGAAGATTTGCCACTGGCCATATGAAAATCTTCCCTGAAAGAGGAGAAATTAAATTACAATCTTTGTAGGCCTGGTGTTGCCTACTCAGGGAGGAAGCTATGGCCAGCTGCAGGTGGAAAGACTTCTCACTTTCTCTTTTGCCCTGAAGTAAAGGGGAGCAGCTAAGAATAGAGAATGCAGAAGTGATGGAGGCCTTCCCATTGTTTGAACATCTGCCCTATACCAGGCGCTATCAACCTTTCACACACCTCCACTGGCCACCAGTCATTAGTGACTCCAGCTTCATGTGAATGGTGCTGTGTCATTTAGCAGCCTTGGGGCCAGACTTTGCTTATTTGATCTCATTCAATTCTTGCAATGTGTCTATTGGTTGTGTGATGATCTCCCCATTGTACAGATGTGGAAAGGCAGAGACGCTAAGCACCTACTCCCCTTGTGCAGCTTGTATGTTTTGGGGTGGGGGCAGCATTAGAACCAGGTTAGCCTGGCTCTAAAGATATCCCAAGAGTTCAAGGGGTGCTTTCAGACCATCCAGGGGTAGATAGAGTCACAGACCGGCCTTGGGAGGGGAAAATGGGACTGTGAGGCATCAGATAAATCCACTGAGTGTCTTATCCAAGACCTGTAGGAAGGCCACCTGGCTGTGGGTAGCCCAGGGTGTACCCAGAGCCATTGCCAGACGCTGAGACCCCCTGGAGGAAGGGCATCTCCATGTGTGACACACAGACCCCAGCTCGGTTCTGGGGAAACCTGAAGAAAAAGCACGAAGTCACATAGGAGAGGACGGGAAATTTCACAGAGATCAAAGCGTTTGCATGATGGTTTCAGTAACCCCAGGCCTTTGCATCTCAGTGAGGCAGGGAGTGTCCCAGAATCTTTTTGAGCTCAGACACATCTTCATTGAGATCTGCTGCTTCCTTGCTGAGTGAGTCTAGGCAAGTGTCTGCCTCTCTGAGCCTCCATGTGCTTGGCATGGGATAAGTGGTAAATAAACATCATTTAGTAATTAACCCCAGAGGAGCTGCTGTGGGGGTTTTCCCATCACACGACTCTTCTGCAGCACACAGTGGGCATCTCGGTTCTCCCCTCCATCCTTACAGTTCCTGAGGACGCACAGGGACCCAGGGGCGGTGCTGTTATTGCCTTTTGTGGTGTCGTGCATCAATCTGGTTGTGCCACGCTTCTACTCCATGTTTACTCTGGTGGAGAGGTACGAGATCCCACGGTACGAAGTCTACACCCTCCTGATCCGGTAAGTGTGTCTGTTACACCCAGCATCAGCCTCATTTCCACAGAGTTAGAAGAGATCTGTTCAAATATCAAAGTTTAGTTGGGCATGGTAGTGCATGCCTGTAATCCTAGAATTTGGGAGGCTGAGGCAGGAGGATTGCTGTGAGTTTGAGGCCAACTTGAGCTACATAGTGAGTTCAAGGCCAGTCTGAACTACCTAGTGAAACCCTGTCTCAAACAAAACAAAACAAAACAAAATCAAAGTTCACACTCCAGAAAGAAGCAATTCCAGGTGTAAAATGTGTGGGTCAATAGCAATAAAAGAACTCTGGGAAAATACTTTTGCTGAGTCTCAGTGCCTTCTGCTCAAAGTTACAGCTTACCTTTACCAATGACTGATACACATAGTTCTCAAGTATGACATGGACAGTTGAACAAACAGTGCACTATACCTAGGCTCCTGACTGAGGAGCTGTGTGGGGACTGAAATTATCCATTGTCAAACTGAGATTCAGCCACTTAAACAGAGGTAAGAGGAGTGCTTTTGGCAATTCACTGGTACAGAGCAGGTGCTTTTCGGTGACTCCCACAAAGGCATCCTATGCACTAGAGGTGACCCCAGGATTTGAATAACGAAGGCTAAAACTACTCAAATTTTGTCCTTATAGCTTTTCCCAAGCCAGTTCCTGATCAGTTAGTTCCTGGTTATGACAATAAGTCTGTGTAGTACAGAGTGAGTGTCTGTACTGATAATTCCAGGGCTTAATCCCTGCCTTGGCTTTGGAGGTCTGGCCAGCTCTCCAGTCTCACTTCCTACGTCTTTCTTTCCTAGTCCCCACCCTCTCCCTCACCAGCCTCCTCAGTGCTCACAAGCACCCCAGTCTCTGTACCTGCCTCAGGGCCTTGACCTTGGCTGTTCTTTCTTCCTGGTATGCTCTTCCTGCAGATTGCCCTATGACTCCCTTCCTGATTTTATTGTGGCTTCTGCTCAAGTGTTATCTGCTCAGAGAGCTATTCCCTGGCCACCTGATTAAAATAAAAGCTCCTTGCTGCCCTTTCTCCCCTGCATTATCTTTTTCTTACCTCTT
>RJWM01032510.1:0-21423 GCA_004363535.1 Dasyprocta punctata | reverse complement strand
GGTCTCCAGCTGGTTGACCCAGTCCTTTCTCAAAACCCTGAGTTCTCTTTTCTGACCCTCCACCTTGTGGGGCAGGCAGTCTCTTCCCCTGCACTTTCTGGAGTGTGGGGTGTACTGGTCTGTGGTAACTGTGACCCTGAAATCAACTGTTTAAAGTCAGCCCTTCCACATGAGCACCTGCCTGGCAGGCACGAGGTTGTGAGTTCAATCCCTGGTACCAAAAATAAATAAATAAAAATAAATAAATAAATAAATAAAGCCCCTCCCATCAGACTGTGCATTTCCTGGGGGAGGAACCGTGAACCTGGCTTATTCATCTTTGTGTCCCCAGCCCCTAACCCTAATGTGGAGTGGAAAAATAACAGCTATCCTTGCTGATGGCTCACCATATCCCTGGGTCTGTTATGATGCATAAACTTTATTTATTTATTTCATTTAATGAGACAGGGTCTTACTATGTAGCCCAGGCTGACCTTGAATTTCTGATCCTCTTGCCTCAGCCTGCTGAGTGCTGGGATTACAGGCGTGAGCCACCAAGAGTCTTGTGAGGTGGTGTTTGTCCTATTTCATAGGAAACAAAATCCAAGAACTGGGCACTGAGAAGTAGGGTCAGAATCCAAACCCAGGACCGCCCAGCTCCAAAGTCCAAGCTATACTATGCTGGCTGCAGCAGGAGAGAATGGTCGGTAGGTATATGGACGGCTGCTGGCTGCAGCGCCCTGGCTTTTACAGTCGCTTACATGAAATCTATGCCCGTGGGTAACTTATTTTACTTCCTCATTTGGCTAGCTGAAATAAATTTTAATAACTCACTTCCTTCTTACTCCCACTTTAAACATGGATAATACTAACTTATCTTTCTCACACACACAAATATGTCTCCATATATTATCCCATGAGCATTCAAGCATTTAAACTGGGTGGAGTGCCACATGCCTATAGTCCCAGCAACTAGGGAGGCTGAGGCAGGAGGAGCACTTGACTCCAGGAGTTCCAGGCCAGTCTGGGTAGCATACTAAGACCCCCATTTTAAGGAAAGGGCTTTGAAACCCCTTGGCTGTTTTAGTGTGGGGGGACTATACCCTGCAGACACATACTTAGTTTCTGTATCTAGCAGGCCTGGAGCAAAACTCATTGGTCCCCTGACAAGAAATTCATTCTTTTGAGCCAGGCATGGTGGCACACACCTTTGATCCCAGCATTTGGAAGGCTGAGGCAGGAAGATAATCATGAGTTTGAGGCCAGCCTGGGGTGCATAGTGAGTTAAAAGCCAACCTGACCATATATCGAGACCCTTTCTCAAAAAAGCAAAAAATGAACAAAAATCTACTCCCTACCAAATGTGTTAGCTTGCCTTTAATATCTCTTTTAAAGTCACTAACCGCTGCAGATCACACTCTGCCTATTTTGGTTGACAAGTATAACTCAGGGAGAAATGACATCTTGCCAGGCATTGTGGTGCACACCTGTAGTCCCAGCACTCAGAAGGCTTAGGCAGGAGAATCCTGAGTTTGAGGCCAGTCTGAATTGTATGGTGAATTCAAGGCCAGCCTGGTCTATGTAGTGAGACCCTGTCTCAGAAAATCAAACTGGGGACAGAGAAGCTTTCTCTTAAAAGGCCTGTTTAAAGACAACTCTCCTTATTTCAATAAGTTTATATTATAATTACAGTTACACTCTTTCTTTCTTTTCTTTTCTTTTTTTTTTTTTTTTTTTTTTTTTTTTTTTTTTTTTTTTTTTGTGGCATCAGGGATTGAACTCACAACCTCGTGCCTGCCAGGAAGGCGTTTAAGCCACTGAGCCAAACTCCCAGGCCTGGTTTTTTGAGGCAGGGTCGCACTATGTAGCTCAGGCTGGCATTGCACTCGAGTTGTAGCCCAAACTGGCCTCGAACTCACAACGCTTCTCCTACCTCAGCTTCCTGAGTGCTGGGATTAAAGGCATGCACCACCACGCCCGGCTCCAGTTATACTCTTTTACTTTTTTGTTTTATTTTGTATTTTTGGTACTGGGGATCCAACTCACAGCCTCACGCCAGTACTCTTTTCACTTTTAACCATTGAGAGTGGCTCCTTATAATTAGGACACACATACCAGACACATCACCTCCAAGTCTTTCATTCATTCCCTTTTTTTTTTTTTTTTTTTGAGACAGGGTGTCATTGTATAGTTCAGGCTGGTCTTGAATTCACTATGTACCTACCCCAAGGTGGCCTCAAACTTGCAGCATTCTTCCTGCCTCAGCTTCCCAAGTACTGGAACTACAGGCCTGTACCACCACACCTGGTCTGTTATTACCCTCTTCTAAAGAAGAGCATTCCTACAGGACCAGAACTTTTTTTGTTTTTTGATGGCACCGGGCATTGAACTCACAGCCTCATGCCTGCCAGATAGATGCTTAAGCCACAATAAGCCAAACTCGTGGCACTACTTTTTTGAGCAGGGTCGCACTATGTATCTGAGGCTGGCCTTGCACTCACATTGTAGCCCATGCCGGCCTCGAACTCACAGCGCTCCTCCTACCTCAGCCTCCCAAGTGCTGGGATTAAAGGCGTGCGCCACCATGCCCGGCTCAGGCCCAGAACTTTGCAAGGCTGAGGCACAAAGATCACAAGTTTGAACACAGCACAGACAATTTAACCACTTAGCAAGATTGTCTTAAAAAAAAAAAAAAAAAAGGCTGGGATGTAGCTCAGTGTGAACACTCTGAGTTCAGTCCTAGGTAGCCCTATTTCCTCCAAAAATACCGGAAGTCCTTGGGTGTCCTTATAGTGGAGCCCATTTGTCAAAAGCCACCTCTCTCTGACAGAGCCACACAGAAAGGCCGAGCTGAGCACTGAGAACCGCCAGGCCCCGCCCTGGTCCCCAGCTGGTTCCCCCTCTGCCCTGAGCCCTGGGGCTCCGTCTGTGGAGCTGCATGGGCACAGTGCCAGGCCAGATGGAAATACGGGAAAAACTGCCAAGGAGGAGGCAAACAGGAAATGGCGGGAGGGGGTGTCGCTGTGGGGGAGGGGTGGCCCAGCCCCTACCCCTGCCTTAGAGAGAGGTCAGGTTGGAGGGAGATTGAGGAATCAAAGAAAACAGCAGCTGCTTCACCAAAAAGGGTCCCTGGGGTCACCAGGGAGCAGGAGGGACCTGGAGGCGTGCAAAGCCTCTGACCCAGGGAGCACATGGATGTGGGAACGTGACCACACCGCTGCACACATATGTGTACAGACATGAAGCGGCACACATATGCTGAGATGGTAACATGTAAGCCAGTGTTGGTGTGTGCCCCGCAAGGACGTCACAGACAGCCTGGCCAGAGCAGGCAAGGGAGACCAGCCCCTGCCTTTCACCCAGACACGTGAACTAAGTGGCTCCCAAGTGTCTGCCCCCCAGGCAGACTCATGTAGCTCTCCACCCCGAGGCACTGGGGCAAAGAAAGCACCAGGGAGGGACTGTGCACCCCGTATTACCTACCCCTCCCCACCCCCATGCTAGAGGCACACAGCCTGTTCCTCTGTCTCTGTCCTTTGGCTTCCCGGGTCACTTCAGAGCCCACACCTTACCTCCTCAGGGCCTCTGGGACCTGTCCCACTGCCCTCTGAGCTGGGCTGGGTGCTGTGCTTGGCTGAGATAAACCAGAGGGGCAGGACTATTTTCTGCTCCAGACAGGAAGTAGAACCAGGGAGTCCAAGTGGGCAGGAGGCAAGATCATGATTATTCCCTCACTGTCCCCACAACCCTACTCTAGGTGCCACCTCCTCTGGCAACTGGCCAGCGATGTGGAGGGAGCCGAAGACAAAGGACTAGGTGATTTAGGACAAAGATGGAAACAGGAAGGCAGACAGAAATACTTCTTCTTTCTGCAACTTCTGTCTGCCCCCTCTGTGTCCACATCCTCCACACGTGCTAAATCAGTGATGGTGACCCTTCAGAGCTTTCAACGATACAAGCAGCCCGCTGTGGCACGCGTGTCATAGTTTCACCACCACTGCACTAAGTGATCTCTCTTTGCCTCCTTTTTTTAATAATTCACATCTTTTTGTCTTTTGCCTACTAGAGTCAGAAGCTTGAAAAAGACTCTCACATCGCCCCAGTTCCTTGCCTGTAAAGACTGGCTCCAGTCTTGTTCAGGTTCTCCGGGCCCATCTGTGTGTCATGCCCGATACAGGAAGTATTGCACCCCTTTGGTGAGGGCCCTAACCCACTACTTAAGTTAGATGAGCCCACTTCCCTCTGTGTCTGTGTTCAGGCATTGCGGGGAGGGTGCGGCCTGGCCCCTCACACAGGATGAACTCTAAAGGCCTGCTTGGGTCCATGTGCTCAGGCTCCCCAGATGGGTCCCCACTGCACTGCCCTCTGGGACAGCCCTCACCTAACCCAACCACTTTGCTTTGTGAAAAGCTCCGTCCCAAAGCTGCTTGGGGGCACAAATGAATCCTGCTCAGCAGGTTACTTGGGGTCTGAGGCACAGGATGAGATGGAAGGTCCATGGTATGGAGACCATCCAGGTCACCAGGACATCCTGTCCCAGGGGTAAAGGGGACGTCTTCTGGGTGCCCAGGGGCCACAGTCTTCCTAAAGGGCGGTGTCTCCAGTCCCCACATGCCCGTTCAGCACTGGAGCCTGTCTCTTCCTGCCTTCCTAACACCATCCTTGGCCCGCATCTTCTCCCTCCCTAACCACGTGGACCTCGTCCCTCCCCATATTTTCCTGGGAAAAGGCAGAAATCAAAGACGGCCTGGAGCTCGGTAGTTTCCCCAACGTGTGAATGACACCTAAACACCTGCACATTTCCCTCCCCCCTGCTTTCAAGAGCCATAAAAACAGGAAAGGAGGTACTAACCAAGAGAAGTCACTGTGTCAGCCCCCCTCCCCGCCCCCCATGTACCCTACCTTTGCTTTCAGCCTGGAGAGCCCGGTCTTCTAAGCAATCTCCCTGGAGACTTTTGGCCTCTGTGACCTTGCTTTGAACTCAGTACAGCATGGGCATCCAGCCTCACTGCTTTTTTTGTTTTGGTTTGGTTTGGTTTGGTTTTTTTTGCAGTGCCTGGGTCTGAGCCCAAGACCACACATGCTAGTCAGATGCTCCACCCCTGTTCCCCGCCCCAGTCCTCTCCTTTCTGCTGTCTCCTCCTCCACTTTTTTAAATGGGTGCACACTGGAGGTGAAGGGTGGGGAGCTGGGCCCTAGTATCCGGGTGACCGGGAGGTGAGGCTCACACATACAGGTGTCTCCCTTAATCCTCTTGTGGCTACAACTTGGACTCACCCCAAAAGGAGGCATTTGGAGACCCAATCTGCTGGAGTCCTCCGCATCACAGAGGCTCCACAGACACAGGTAGCAGGCAGGCAGTGGCCTGCCGGTGTCACACAGAGGCCTCAGAAAGCCCTTTCCATGGTGCCTGCACCTGGGCTCGGTAGCTGAACGGTCCTGCCTCTCAAGCTGCTCACCAGCTGCCTTTTGTCACAGCCATAGGAACATCGGAGGTTATGTGGCCCCGTCCTATTCTATAGATGACCCCATGAAAGAGTGTCTTGGGGGCTGAATTTGGCTCATCTGCCTACCATGCTCAGGCCCAGGGTTCAACCCCCCACCCCCCCCGAACACTGCAAAAAGGAGAGAGAGAGACAAAGAGGCAGAGGGACAGACAGAGACAGAGACAGAGAAAGACAAAATACACCTGGGGTGCAGGCAGGGGTGGAGAATGTCTGTGATCCTGGGACTGTGGGGAGCTGAGAGAGGAGAATCCCAAGTTTGGGCCCAGCTGGGGAAACCTGTTGACTAAGTGAACCCCTGTCTTGAAATAAAAAATAAAAAGGGCTGGGGATGTGCCGGGGATTTAGCTCAGTGGCTTAAGCACCTGCCTGGCAGGCACAAGGCTATGTGTTCGATCCCTGGTACAAAAAAAAAAGAAAAAGGGCTGGGGATGTAGTTCAGTGTGAAGGTCCTTGGTTCAGCCCCCAGTACTGCAAGAATAAAAACACAGCCGGGCGTGGTGGCACATGCCTTTAATCTCAGCACTCGGGAGGCTGAGGTAGGAGGAGCATTGTGAGTTCGAGGCCAGGTTGGGCTACAACACGAGTGCAAGACCGGCCTGAGCTACACAGTGTGACCCTGCCTCAAAAAACCAGGGCCGGAGTTTGGCTCATCAGCTTATGCGCCTGTCAGGCAGGCGCGAGGTTGTGAGTTCAATCCCCGGTGCCAAAAAAAAAAAAAGAAAAGAATAAAAACACCTTGGCTACCTGGGAAGGATAATAATAATGTAACTGTGCCAGTGAACCCCCTAGTGAACTTGAATCAGAACTGCTCAGTCTTCTAGAAAAAGGCCTCCCCACTTCTCCAGGGGGAAGTGGGCACAGGGGATGAGGTTTAACAGGTTGGGTAGAAGTTGGACACAGACCAGGAGGCCTCCTTGGGAAGCCCAGGGCTCATGGTGAGAATGGGTACCTAAGTAAAGGGGAGAGGCAGAGAACCCCCAGAGCAGCGGCTTCACTTCTGGGGGCACCCTGGGTTGGTGGCCTGTCAGGCTCCCTCTGAGGTCTATTCACTTGAGGCACTTTCTCTCTTCAGAAAGGTTTTCAGAGCCCACGGGCCACCTCACCTCTGTCCCTATCACGGCCCCCATTTCCACCGCAGGTTGCTGCCCTGTGCCCTCTGTCAGGCCCACACCACCCAGCACACACGCCATACCTGTACTTACTTTGTCACTCTGCCGCTGCCGCTGCCCCAGGTCGGCTGACTTCTGCTGCCTGCTCTGGGCTGGGCTGGCAGGACCTGCTCTGGGCCAGGTGGGGGACACACCCACCTGGCCCCATCCCTTGCAGCTTCTTGAATTCACCCAGCCCCAAGGGGCCAGGTAGCTAGAAGATGAGGGAACCTCGACCTCAGTGGCTTCCAATGACTGGCCCGAGAAAGCTGGTTGGCATCCAGCCCCAACTGCTGTACCTCACTCCAGCACCATGGCTGGGCTGCCCCAGCTTCCGGGAACTCACCGGGCACACCCACCGCATGATGCCTGATGACTAACCCACCACTTCTGGCTGTTCTCTCGATTCCCTCCCCCTCCGAATGACTCTTCCTCTTGGGTCTGCCAGTTGGTTTAGCCCAGGCCACCAACGTTCTGCTAGGCACCTGCCCCACCCCTGTCACAGCAGCACCAGGCTGGAGGCTTCTTTACTGCCCTTCCTGGGAGCTCCAGGAGGAGAGGGGCTCAGAGGACAGCTCCTTGTTGCGGGGCCCTCCAGCTGAGGAGCAGAGCATAGCGCCTTGATGAATATCATGAGCCATGCTCAATAAGCAAAAAGTGAAATTTTTTCATGGTAAGAAGAAAAAGTACTGTGGCAAGGTGAGTTTGGGACACACCAGGTTAAACGGTTATCACAGAACTCCACAGATTAACCTACACTGGTCATGCAGCTGTGTGCAGGCCCATGAGAGTTCATTAGGCTTTTGGGATGCTTGTTTGTTTGTGCAGTGCTGGGGTTTGAACCAGGACCTCTTGCACCCTAAGCATGCATTCTACCACTGAGCTATACCCCCAGCCATTTTTGTGCATGAGTTTGTGGGTGTGGGTACCTCAGACTAAGGCCAAAGGAGCTACATCCTTAACCTTTGAAAAATTTTTTTACTATGAAGCCCGGTGTGGTGGCACATGCCTGTAATCCCAGCACTGTGGAGGCTGAGGCAGGAGGATCACCATGAGTTCAAGGCCAGCCTGGGCTACAAATTCGTAAGTTCAATGCCAATCTGAACTGCATAGTGAAACCCTGTCTCAAAAAGACAGAACAGGGCTGGGAGTTTGGCTCAGCAGCTTAAGTGCCTGTCTGGCAAGTGCAAGGCTGTGAGTTCAATCCCCGGTGCTGCAAAAAAAAAAAAAAAAAAAAAAAAAGAACACACAAAAAAATTTTTTGCCAGGCTGCCCTTGTTTGTTTGCTTGTTTTTGTACTGGGAATCAAACTCATGACTTCATGCTTTCCACACAAGCGCTGTGCCCCTGAGCTATATCCACAGCCCTGCTTGGCTGCCTTTGAACTTGCCATCCTCCTGCCTCAGTGCCTCCAAATGCTGGATTTTTTTTTTTTTTTTTTTTGCGGCACTGGGTATCGAACTCACAGCCTCGCACCTGCCAGACAGGCGCTTAAGCCACTGAGCCAAACTCCCAGCCCTAGTTTTTTGAGGCAGGGTCGCACTATGTAGCTCAGGCCAGCCTTGCGCTCGTGTTGTAGCCCAAGTTGGCCTTGATCTCACAACGCTCCTCCTACCTCAGCCTCCTGAGTGCTGGGATTAAAGGTGTGCGCCACCACGCCCGGCTCAAATGCTGGATTTTTAAGTGTGTAGCATCACACCCACCTTATGTGCATGTTTAAACTGTTCCATAATAAATTTTTATAGGGGGATGCTGTTAATTACTGTAGAGTTTATAGAAGAGACCGAAGTTTACCCCAGAAAGTACTTTGGGAAGTTCTGACTTGTTCAAGGCCAATTGTAGAGCTGTATATCTCAATGTGTGTTGTCAGGATGCAACCGTCTCATCATTCAGATTACCTGGCAAGTTCTTGTGTATCGAGTCATGGGGTTCCTAAGCTCCAGGCTGCACCTCCTTGAACCCTCCCCCCTGATGAAGTACCAGCCACACCCTACTCCTGGGGCTTGGTCCCTCTGAACAAGTCATGCTCTGGCCTTTACCCTACACTCATCTGAGATCATGGGGCCCAAGGCTTCAGCAATGAAGATACCTATGCTCCTTGGAACCCCCAGCCCACAGCCATGGCCTTCCTCAGTCCAGCTCTCTGACTGCTGGGTCTTTGGCTTCTCCTGGCAGAGGGCTGTTTCCCCAAGTACCATCGCCACACATTCTCTCATCTGCAGAGAGATCCTATACCTGGGAGACTGAGGACCGATTCCAAGGGTGCATGATGCCAGTGCCGAGGAAGGAGCTCAAACCAAAACAGGCCACACGAGCAGAAAATAATCACTTTATGTAAAGACATTCACGAAGGCAGGTGAGCTCTCATCAGCCCCAGCCCAGGTAAAATGTGTGTCCAAGCTAGATAAGAGACCCAAGAGGCAGCCCAGAAGCAAGTGACAGATGAGGGTTCGAAGTCATGGATGAAGAATGTGGAAAGGTCCAACAGGGTGGGGACAGAATGGACCCAGCTCATCCAAAGTGGCTTAGAGCCAACGTGCTGAACTCCTGGCTCCATCGAAGCACGAGGTCCTCCCCTTTGCTTGGGGTGAGCACGTTGTAGGTTTCATTCTGCATGCATCTCATGCGGGACACCTAGGAAGGGACTGGGCTGTGGTCTGTGCCCCCGAACCAGGCGCCAACAGCTGAGGGCAGGAGGTATCAGCAGCCCCAGGAGCAGAAGAGACAGACAGTAGAAAGAGGAGGAAACTCAGAGGAGACAGCAACTGGCCCACCTCCCCTTCTTTTGGAGGTGAGAAGGCTGAGGCTCAAAATGGAAGTGACTTATCCTAAGCTACCTGGTGAGTAAGAACAAGAGGCCAGACTGAAACTCAGCACCCAATTCCCAGCCCAGCTGAGGGCTCTACCTGCTGTGCCCTTGGGCTGTTCCTCCTCTGGGTGCCAACTTCCCCTGGCCCTACTGCCTGGGAAGCCTGCTCACTCCAGGGCTGCAGCGGCAGAGGCTGCCTCGATGGAGGGCACTGCCCTGAGATGTGAGGAAAGTACATGGGGTGACCGAGGAGGAGGTGGCAGAAGCTGGGAGCAGGGTGAGGGGCTCACCTTCCGGTTCCGGTTTTTCATCAGGCACTGTTGGCTTTTGAAGGAACAGTAATTTGGGTACTGAATGTAGTCCGTGTCACAAACCTAAACCAGGGGTGAGGAGAAGGGGTCAGCAGAAGCCAGGCAGGACACCTATCCTAGAAGTTACTTGTGACACAGAGCCAGAGGCAAGACAGGGCCCTGGGGAACACTTCCTCTCTGCAGAGCAGGGCTGTCCCCTCCCACCTCTGGCACAGGTCCCAGGAAGAAGCCAGTCTGGGAGTATCAAAGCAGCCACCTACTGGTCAGTTCGCAGGGAAGGGAACTGAGAAATGGAAACAGAGAGGGGGTGCTCAAGGGTCACAGGGGCTGGGGTACACTTCAGTGGTTGAATGCTTGCTTAGCATATGTGAGATTGATCCCCAGCACCTCAAGAAAAAAAATCACCCAATTATCAGTAGTCCAGACATGAGGGGTTCTTCCAGGGAGAAAGGCAGCAAAATCTCTGCTGTGTGTCAGTGTGTGAATCACATGCCTCTCTGGGCCTCTACACCCATCTATAAATCCAGAGTAGTAGAGATGACCTCCAAGGGTCTCTATTTATTTATTTATTTATTTATTTTGGTACCAGGAATAGTACTCACAACCTCATGCCTGCCAGGCAGGCGCTTAGGTCACTGAGCTAAATCCCCAGCCCCAAGGCTCTCTCTAGATCTGGGGTTCCAAGGACAAGATCTGGGCATGGGCATCATCCTTCAACTCAGCTACCAGCCCCTTTTGTGTGTGCATGGGTATATGTGTGCTTTGAACCCAGGACTTCCCACTGAGCTACATCCTCAGTCCGTATTTATTTATTTATTTACAGGCTCTCACTAACTCCTTAATTAGTCTAGGTTGGACTTAGATTTATTAATTAATTAATTATTATTATTGTGGCACAGGGGATTGAACTCACAACCTTGTGCCTGCCAGACAGGTGCTTAAGCCACTGAGCCAAACTCCCGGCCCTGGTCTTTTGAGACAGGGTCATACTATGTAGCTCAGGCCGGTCTTGTGCTCACGTTGCAGCCCAAGCCAGCCTCGAATTCACAACACTCCTCCTACCTCAGCCTCCTGAGTGCTGGGATTAAAAACGTGCGCCACCACACCCGGCTTGAACATAAATTTATGATCCACCCAGAATGCTGAGATTACAGACATGTACCATTACGCTCAGCTTATGTTTTTGGAGCTGGGGTTCAAACCCAAGACCACAGATATGTTAAGTGTACATTCTACACCTAAGCTACACCCCCAAGCCCTTTTTTACTTTTTACTTATTTTATTAGTTGTTTTTGTTTGTTTCTTTTGTTTTTGTTTTTTTTTTTTTAGAGACAGGATTGCACTGTGTAGTTCCCGAGTGCCGGACTTACAGGTGTGTGCCATCATACCTGGCTTTCATATTTTATTTTGACACAAGCTCTCACTTATGTTGCCCAGACTGGTCTTGAACTTGCAATCAGATTGTCTCAGCCTCCCAAGTACCTAGGATTACTCATGTGATCACAGAGATGAGCATAACTCTTTTATTGCAGAGATGAGAATAACTGACTCGGAGAGGGAAGTCACTGGACCTAAGCCAGCCAGTACTGGGACAGAACGGTCTGTCTCCCACCTCCCAGTCCCAAGCTTTCTCACCCAGGCCTGGTTCTTGCTGCTTTGACAAATCCCAGCCTGCTGTATGGGAAGAGGGTATCCAGCGCCTGCCAGAAAGAGGCAGGAGGCTGGGGCGGGGGAGCCCCCATCCACACCTGAGGTTGGAAAGAGTCTCACCTTGGTGGGGAAATCCCCATTATGGAAGCTGAGGAACTCCGTCTGGAGCCAGCTGGAGACCCGGATGTCTTCACAGCCCTTTGTGGCCAGCCGGGCACACCAGAAATCCATGCGGAGCCCACCGTACAGATCCAACCCATAAAAGCGGCCAGATTCCGAGGACCCCGCCTGGGGCACAGGACAGGAAAGGTATGTGCCCTGCCCCTGTGACCTCCTGGGGCTCTCCACATGTCCCTACCTGCTCCCACTGCAGGCCGCCCCAATGTACCTGGGTGCCCATGGACATGGTCTGGGCTGTGAGCAAGGAGCTGATGAAAGGTGTCTTGTGGGACGCGTCACACCGCTGCCGCTGCAGGTTGACCTCCGAGTGGCACTGCTCCAGCTTCAGAGAGCAGAAGGCACAGAGGGGACAGAGAGCCATGTGTCGCCGTCCAAGGTTGTCACAGACCTGGGGCAGGTGTACGGGTGAGGCTGAGGCCCACACTCAGACCTGTCCTCTCCGGTGCCTCAGCCTTCCAGAGCCCTCAGAGTGTTGCTGTGCCGTCCCTTGTGGGCCCTCCACAGCCCTTGCTACCTCCTGCCTCCCTCTCCAAGGTGCCCCAGAGACCTGGCCTCAGCTTCACCTCTTCCTGGTTATCTATTCCTCAGTAGCCTCACTGCTAAAGGCCTGACAGACGTCTACCATTGGTTGCTCAGTGGTGGCCTCTAACATCTGTCTGAAAGAACTCATAGTGCTCTTCCCTTCACTTCTCTGCTAATGCAAATGCTGCTATTTATGGAGGTGACGAGCTTCTGGCACTGTGGCCACCCACTCTCATCTCATCTAGTCTTAAGAACCCTGTCATAAAAAAAAAAAAAAAAAAAAAGAACCTTGTCATTCATTAAAAAAAAAAAAAAATTCTGTCATGCTGTCATGGTGAAAGTAGCAATAATATCCCTAGTCAACACTGGAGGAAACAGGCTTGGTGGGGTTCAGTACATTATTCAAGGCAACATGCCTAATAGGTGTAGCTGAGAGTGAGGCAGAAGGATTCCAAGTTTGAGAACAGCTTGGGCAACTTAGAAAGACCTGTCTCACAATAAGAATTTCATTATTTATTTATTTATTTTTTTGGTACCGGGGATCGAACTCACAACCTCATGCCTGCCAGGTAGGTGCTCAAGCCACTGAGTTAAATCCCTGGCCCAAGTTCACATATTTTTTTCCCCCTAGTACTGAGAATTGAATCCAGGGCCTCATTCATGGGAGACAAGCATTCTACCACTAAGCTACATTCCCAGCCCTTTGAAAATTTTTATTTTAACCAGGCATGGTGGCACATGCCTTTAATCCCAGCACTCAGGAGGATTGAGGCAGGAGGATCATTGGGAGTTCGAGACCAGTTTGGGCTACAAAGTGAGTTTAAGGCCAGGCTGAACTGCATAGTGAGACACTGTCTCAAAAAACAAAAAAACAAAACAAAACAAAACTCCTCCAGGTTCTCGGAAGATCTTCTCAGAATGAGAGAGGGGTTGCTCATCTCCTAGCTGGCCTCTACCCTGCCCGAGGTACCTCAGTACTGTGACTGAGCAGCATGCTTGGCCAGCCCCATGGTCCTCCTTCTTACGGTGGGTTTAGTCTGTAACATGCATGACATCTCTTACCCCACTGAGTCCTTTTTCAATGTTTTGAGACGTGGTCTTGCTAAGTTACTAAATCAGTCAGGCTGGGCTTGAACTTTCGATCCGTCTGCTTCAGCCTTCAGAGTGCTGGGATTACTACAGGAGTGTGCTGCCCCACCTGGCAATCTGCTTGCTCTTCACAGAAGTACACAAGGGAGGCACTGGCACATCCCTGGCTCAAAATCTCTGTCAAATTCCCCTCTCTTGGGACTGGGGATTTAGCTCAGTGGCTCAAGCACTTAAGCACTTGCCTGGTGAGCACAAGGTCATGAGTTCGATCCCTGGTACCAAAAAAAAAAAAAAAAAAAAGTTCCCCTCTCTTACCAAATTCAATATAAATGCTCTGCTCCAGGTAAAATGAACTCTACTGTTCTCTCAGGCAAGCTATCTAGAGGGCACAGTCCAGGACCACTAACCTGTTTTTGTTTTATTTTTAATTTTACTTATTTGTGCTGGGGATTGAACCCAGGGCCTTGTGCATGCTAGGCAAGTGCTCTCTCGTTAAGTTACACCCCCAGCTTTCTTAATTCCATTTTGAGACAGAGTCTTCTAAGTTGCCTAAACTGGCCTCAAACATAGAATCCTCTTGCCTCAGCCTGTTGACTAGCTGGGATTACAGGTATATACTCCCATGCCCTGCTCTTCTCACAAGTTTATATTTTTATCTAGTTAATGATTTGCAGTATTGGAGATTGAACCTAGGTCCCTCATACTGCACTACATTCCTAGCCCCCCTCCTTTTTTTTTTTTAATTTTTGAGACAGAGTATAAATTTTCTGGGTTAGGCTTAAATTTGTGATTCTTCTACCTCAGCCTCCCAACGTGCTGAAACTACAGGTATGTACCTCTATTCCTGGCTCTTTTTACCTGTCTTTAAAAATCTCCCTCTGACCCCTGCCACATTCCTGTAATATTTACCAATATGAAGCCCTCTGTTCCTTAAGGGCAGAAAGAGTATGTCCATTTGAGACCTTCGTGAAATTTCGACTCAGCCTTCACACTACCAGGAATCTCCCACCAGTCCCTTCTCCTGCCTGGTTCACCCCTTATCTTTAGGGTTTCCTGCCTCCATGGAGCCTTCTGTGATCCTCCCGAGCACAGCGCACGGTCCTCCTCGCCCACATGCACCTGTCTGTTCTCCAGGCACAACACAGCACTCATCTCCTCACACTGTGCTGTCCTCCTCCTCCCCACAACAAACCCTGACAGAGTCTACCCTATACACCACCATTAGCATCTCAAGTACCTAGGAGGCAGCAGACACCCCGAGGATTTGTGAACAAATGGACGAAGGTCGGCATCCCAGCTCTCAACAAATATTTGGTAGTTCGTATTATTTGAAAACCTAGGAGCCAGGCATGGTGGTACACACCTGTAGTCCCAGCTACTCAGCAGGCTGACACAGGAGGATCGTGTGAGCCCAGGAGTTCCAGAGGGAGGAGCCTGGGCAACACAGCGAGACCCATCTCAAAACCACAAGCGAAAGAAACCCTGAAGTGTATTTTCCAGGGGATAGAAGACACACTGAGACCGCGACCTCTACAGACTCCCTACAATGGGTTTCGTGAGCCTTCTCGAGGAGAGAGCTACCTCTCAGACACAGCTAAGTATGTACTTCAGATAGACAGAGGGCTAAGCTCCACACTGGACTGGATTCCAAGTTAGGTGCGCAACCGTCTTCCTTTAATGTGCGGGAGAGGTCCTTCCAGAGAAGGGAGCCCCATTCAGATAGACTCTCTCCACATGGACCTCTCAAGTGCTGAGGCTAGGATGCCCAGAGCCATGCTCACTGAAAGGCTGCAGGCTTACCGACTTCCCGAAACCGAAGGTCTCCTCCTCCAGATACCTCCAGGCCCTGGCCGCGGCAGTCATGACACAGCTGTTCACCACGATGGAATAACACAGCACCAGCAAGGCCTCCTCATGAGGCAGCTGCAGGAGGCTACAAGAAGATGGTGCTGATGAGGATGGGCTGGGGGCTGAGGCAGAAAGCCACATCCACTCTCTGTGTCCCTGGAGCAGCTGCTCTTGGTCATACACATTCAGCATGTTTATCATGGCCCTGAGAAGCCCTGGACTAACTGTCTCCTCTTGCAAATGAGAAATTGAAGAGCTGGGTGTGGGGGCACGTGCCTGTAATCCCAGCACTTGGGAGGCTGAGGTAGGAAGATCCCTATGAATCTGAGGTCAGCCTGAGCTACATAATGAGTTCAAGGCCAGCCTGAATTGTATAACGAGATCTTGTCCCAAAAATCAAACAAAGAAAAAAACCAAATGAAGAACTGAGACCCAGAAAGGAGAAATATTCTTTCAAAGGCTGCATTGTTAATCAGGGCTAGAAACAAGACCTGAGCTCACGCCTGGTGGCACCAGGTTCAAGGCTCGCCGTACCATATCCTGTGAGAGGATGGCACTGAGGCATCAGCGTAAGGGCTGAGGCCAGGTGGGCACAGGAGAGGACAGGCCAGCGTTGTTAGCTGAGCCTGAAGCCCAGGTGGGTCTAAGTGGGTCTGGAGACCAAAGCTGGGAATATGGACTTCCCAGTCCCAAAGAAGGCAGCAGGAGGGCAAGGTCACAAGGGAGCCACCACCTCTAGTACCTGCCATGGCTCTGACTTCTCCAGTAGGCATCCTCCTCATACATTTCCTCCATTTCCTGGGCTGATCGAATGAGCTCCTGGATATTCTCCATCATCATAGGAGCCGAGTCCACCTCTCGGACCCGGGCAGTGAAGGAGTGAGGGTCGGAAGACTGAGACAAGGACTGTGGCTCAGGTTCTGAGCCCGTCTGCAGGCTGGATGCTGTGCCGAGTACCTCCTCTGCACTCTGGCCCTCTTCCTGCTTCCCCTCCTCCTCTTGCTCCTCCTCCTGCTCTTCTTGCTCCTGCCCTTCCTCCTGCTTATGCTCCTGTATAGCATCCTGCTTGTGCTGCTCCTGTCCTTGCTCCTGCTTATGATCAGCTGCTTGCTCCTGGCCTCCCAGTGACAAGGAGGACTGCAGCAGTTCCTCCACATTGTTGCTCAGCCGCTCAGGCCAGGCCTGGAATGCCTGCCGCTCTGTGGCTGCAGGGTTTGGGGTACCAAAAAAGAAAAAAAAAAAAAAAAAAGGAGAGAATAAGTATATTAAGGAAAAAGAAAGAAAGAAAGAAAGAAAAGCATGTGGTCTCAAAATGAAGGACCATTAGCCAGGTGTGGTGGCACACCCCTTTAATCCCAGCACTCAGGAGGCTGAGGCAGGAGGATCATTGACCAGCCTGGGCTACAAAGTGAGTTCAAGGCCAGCCTGAACTGCATAGAGAGAACCTGTCTCAAAAAAGAGGGCTGGGGATTTAGCTCAGTGGCTAAAGTGCCTGCCTGGCAGGTGAGAGGTTGTGAGTTCAATCCCTGGTGCCAAAAAAAAAAAAAAAAAAAAGAAGGACCACTACCATGGCAAATGTGGCAGTGGGACCCAATCCCACTTTCCTTGTAAGCATGCTTCTTTCTTTGTTTTTGGAGACAGGTATTTGCTATGTAGTTCAGGGGCTGGCCTTAAACTCACAGCCATCCTCCTGCCTTGATGGAGACCACTACGAAGCAGCTCTGAGTAGGATTTAAAATTAATCAATTGGCTTTCTATGGTTATTTGTGAGTCTGTCCCAGGCCTAGGCCCCTTGCTTGGAGAGTGGCAGCAGAGGCCCATAGTGGCCTGTGATGCTGTGATATCTCATAGGGCAAGACAAGGCCACAGCTGAGGATGTCTGGCTCTGATCCCGATTTACTAGACAGAGATTGCAACTGCAAGCATCTCACTCCTGCTGTAACTGCCAACCTAGAGGTAAGACAGTCTTATTTTTTTTCAAATCTATTTTATTTCAAAGAGAAAAAAATAAAACAAAATTTCAAAATACATCAACCAGGGGGCAACAATGGTATAAACATTGCACATTGTCATCCCCATATCATTCACCCAGAGCACAAGACATCTGCATTCAACTGTCCGAACAGTACTGGCACAAATCTTTCTCTTCAGTGCAGAGAAATCAGTAGTATACCTATATTAACTATTTTTTATATACATATACATACACGTTTTTCCTTTCAGTTTGTCACACTAATGAAACAATACGATGTTTATACATTTTGTCTTATTTATTTCACTAATGAGTATTCTCTCAAGATGTATCCATTTACCTATAAAAATGTCCAGTTCATTCTTCTTTATGGCTGAGTAGTACTCCATTGTATAAAAATACCACATCTTTTTTATCCATTCCTTGGTTGATGGGAATTTAGGTTGTTTCCAAGATCCAGCTATTATAAACTGTGCTGCTATAAACATGGGTGCACATATATTGCTGTGGTATGATGTTTTTAATTCTTTTGGGAAGATACCTAGAAGGGGAATAGCTGGATTGAATGGGACCTCCAATCCTAGTTTTTTGAGGAATCTCCACACTGATTTCCACAGTGGTTGCATAAGTCTGCATTCCCACCAATAGTGGAGAAGGGTTCCTTTTTCCCCAAAGACCCTCCAGCATTTGTTATTGCTTGATTTCTTGATGATTGCCATTCTTTCTGGGGTGAGGTGGAATCTCAGTGTTGTTTTAATTTGCTTCTCTCGAATGATCAGTGATGTTGAACATTATTTCACATGTTTATTTGCTGTTTGTACTTGTTCATCTGAGAAGTGTGTATTCATCTCAGATGCCCATTTTTGGATTGGGTCTTTAAATCTGAGAGGACTGATTTTTTTTTAATTCTTTATATGTTCTCGATAGTAATCCTTTGTCTGAGGTACAGCTGGCAAACATTTTCTTCCATGTTGTGGGCTGTCTCTTCACTCTGTTGGTGGTTTCTCTTGCTGTGCAAAAGCTTTTCAATAGGATGAGATCCCAGTTGTTGATTCTTTGTGATAGTTCCTGTGCGATCTAGGTTTTGTTCATACAGTCTTTGCCTATACCAATGTCTTCAAGAGTTTTACCTACTCTATCTTCCAACAGATTTAATGTTTCTACTTTAACATTAAGATCTTTGACCCAAGCCGGGCGTGGTGGCGCACGCCTTTAATGCCAGCACTCGGGAGGCTGAGGTAGGCGGAGCGTTGTGAGTTCGAGGCCGGCTTGGGCTACAACGCGAGCGCAAGGCCGGCCTGAGCTACATAGTGCGACCCTGCCTCAAAAAACCAGGGCCGGGAGTTTGGCTCAGTGGCTTAAGCGCCTGCCCTGGTAGGCACGAGGCTGTGAGTTCAATCCCCGGTGCCGCAAAAAAAAAAAAAAAAAAAAAAAAAAAGATCTTTGACCCAGCCGGGTGTGGTGGTGCACGCCTTTAATCCCAGCACTCGGTCGGGAGGCTGAGGTAGGAGGAGCGTTGTGAGTTAGAGGCCGGCTTGGGTTACAACACTGAGCGCAAGGCCAGCCTGAGCCACATAGTGCAACCCTGAGTCAAAAAGCTAGAGCTGGGAGTTTGGCTCAGTGGCTTAAGCACCTGTCTAGCAGGCACAAGGTTGTGAGTTCGATATTTGGTGCCATAAAAAAACAAAAAAAGATCTTTGACCCATTCTGATTTTAGCTTACTGCAAGGTGAAAGATATAGGTCCAGTTTTAATCTTTGGCATGTATAGAGCCAGTTTTTCCAGCACCATTTATTGAAGAGGCTATCTTTCTTCCAATGAATGTGTTTGGCACCTTTGTCAAAGATAAGTTGGCTTAGTGTGTCTGGAGTTGCTTCTGCATCTTCTAGTCTGTTCCATTGATCTTTGGGTTTGTTTTTTTGCCAGTACCATGCAGTAGCTTTATAGTGTAGTTTCAAGTCAAGGTTTATGATGCCCCCTAAGACATTCTATTAAATAGCAAAATCAACTACTTAGAAAAGTCTTTAAACTGACTCCCAAGGTCCTGTTCAGTTCCCCCACTTGCCTCAGTATCCCCTTCCTTTGTTTGAAAATCAAATAAATATAACCCCCGGAGAATCTCAAATTCTGTTGATCCTCCTGGAGCCCTTTAAAATGATACCAATTATCTCTTTTATTTAAGTCATTCACTGTCCACTCATTTAGGAGGCTGCCGGCCTGATCAGTCCAAGATACTGCCTCAGCCTCCCAAGTGCTAGGATTACAGTCAGGCACCACCACACCTGGCAGAGCTCTTTAACGCACATCTCACATGCCACCCCTCTGCCCCCTGTCTTAGGGACCATCAAGTAGTCTAAGCAGCTAGCAAGTAATCTTTCCTATGGGTGGGTGGGGGGCTGATGCTGGGAATTGAACCCTGGGCCTGGTGTATCCAGAACTCGTGCTCCACCACTAATCGACACCCTACCCTCTGCATCTTAATCCTTCAAAACATGAAAACAATAGAAGCTGGCCATGGTGGTACACACTTATAATCTTAGCACTATGGGAGGTAGAGGCAGGAAGACACCCAGTTCAAGCTCAGATTGGGCAACTTGGTTGTTTATTTATTTATTTATTTTTGGTTCTGGGAATTGAACTCATGACCTCACATTTGCCAGGTAGGAACTGATGCCACTTAACTACATCCCCGGCCCTAACTTGGTGATTTAGTGAGAGCCTGTCTAGAAAAATAAAAAAGAAAGGGAGGAGAGAGCCCTAACCTGTATTCCTAAGCAGAGCTCCCTATCCCCACTCCCTCCCTCCTCTGGCAGGGGCTCACCTCTGGTATGGGGTGTGATGGGTGAGGTCATCGTGGTGGGGGACAGCTCTGCTGCAGACTCCAGCTCCTTGAAATTGTTGACTGACAGGATGGAGACCGGCTGGGAGCACCTGACCCTCTGCAGGGAGAGCAGGTCAGCTTTTGCAAAGGGCAGGCTGCTCCTGCTCAGTGATTCCGTAGTACCTTGCCAGCCTGTGGCCTCTCCCACACTTCTGGGCAGAATGAAGGAACATGGTCCCCACCGGGACCTCTAGTCTTGACAAGGGGCCCTTACAAGACAGTCCGTTTGGGCCAGGAATATAGGTCAGTGGCATAGCGGCTGCCTGGCAAGCATGAGGTCCTGAGTTTAATTCCCGGTATCTGCCACCCAAAAAAAGATGTTCTGGTTTTTTGGGTCACACTCCGGCTTTACTGTAGAGCAATTTGACTTGAATAAAGTCCCTGGATTGCTAGAAGAAATGAAAGGGCCACGTCTCCCTCTCCTCATCCCTCTGCTTGCTTTGCCTGGAGTCTATGACTAGTCACACTTATGAAGGCTGAACTGGGCAGTATCCACCTGCAACAGGGTCAGCAGGTTGGGGTGACAGGCAGAATGGCGGGAGGGCGGGTCTAAGGGTTGGCTGCCACACCCCTCCTAATTCCCCAGTCCGCCCTCCCTTCCTTGGCCCTGGGTCCCCAGATCCAGCTCTTTTCACGTGGGCTTCACCTTGGCGTAGTAGACGTGGTTGGAGCAGCGGTACTGAGAGAACTGGCAGAAGGACTCAAACCAGGAGGCGTATGGGAGATCGGAGCAGACTGCGCCTGGGGAAGGGCAGGAGGGGTGAGCGCAGGCTTTGTAGGGTGGTGGGGGCACAGCGAGGCTTCTGTCCCAGGGAGAGAGGAGTGCTTCCGGTAAGCGGGCACTCACCGTCGGGCACCATGCCGTGGTTCTCATACTGGTCCAGCTGAACGATGGTGGGGTTCCTGCAGCCGTGGGTGGCGCGGAGGCGGCAGGTGGTCTCCGCCTTCCAGGTGGGGGTGAGCAGGGCGAAGAAGCGCTCATATTCGGTGGGGGAGAGGGGACTGCCTGGAGTAGGAGCCGAGGGCGAGTCCTGCGCGAGAGCAGGTCCCAGAGGCAGGAGCAGCACTGCGGAGGGGAAGTCAGGGGGGATTCAAACGAATGGGAGGGACGCACCCTAAGCCTCCACCCTGGCCAGGCCAGCGGGAGACCTGCGAAAGTTAGGGGAAGGGTGGGGGCGCCCAGGCGGACAATGCCTGCTTAGGAGGTTGAGGGGCTGCTGGGGACAGAAGCAAGGTCCAGAAGGACATCTATCACAAAGGACCTCAGGAGCGAGGAGCAGACGCATCAAGAGCACCCTGAGAAAGCATCTGAAAAGTCATTTTGGGGAGTCTCTCAAAAACTGGAGGGGCGCGGAGCTCAGGGAGCAAGGGGGAAGCCTCTTACCCCTCAGCAGTGTCAGAATGGAGCCAGCAGCTGGCTGCCCCATGTCCCGGGGAGATCAGAGCCTCTAACCGGCCGGCCGGCCGAGCGAAGCGAACGCGGACCGCGGAGCGTGCACCGAGCACAGGCACCGCCCACGTCACAGAG
>RJWM01032509.1:0-21402 GCA_004363535.1 Dasyprocta punctata | reverse complement strand
GCATACAAAGAGGAGAATTATTGAGATCAAAATTCACTGGTGTTTAAAAATAGCTTTCTTTAAAAAGGCAGTAGCATGAAAATCATGTAAATAGTAAATGAATGTATCTCAAATATTCTGTTTAACTCTTTAATGAGGAAACTGATGAGATATTATAACCATTTCATAGCAGAACACAAAATGTCAAGGAAATACACATAGGGGTAAATCGGAAATGCCGAAACACATTTACAAATAGATGACAGATTCCATAGCTTTTTGCAGGAAAGTGATTTTTCTTTCTTTTTTTTTTTTTTTTTTTCCAGAAAGCTACAACCTTTTCCTGGGACAGAAGTCCTTTGGATTTCTCTCAGTGGTGCCCTTGTAATTGCTGTCAGTTATCTGCATTTTATGGGGTGGAAACCACTTCACAAAGGACAAAAGCAAGGCTAGAAATGCAGCTGGTTGCGGGCACCTGCCTCGCACAGGAGGCCCTGGGTCCGAGCCTTCGTGCCGGAAGGAAGATCATCGGGAAGACCGTCCAGTCCACACGGGAAGTTCGGTTTTCTTAATTTTCCTTTTTGGGTCTCAGATTGTTTTCCTTCCCTTTTAAATTGTTCTCTAACAGCGACTCTCCTGACTGTGACGAGTCCAGGTGAGACCCAGTGTGAGGGGCATGTGGCACGCATCGCCAGCCTCGGGTTGCTCGTCCTTGCGGACAGCAGCTGGGCCTGTCTCGGCCTTAGATGTGCCCACTCCACATCGGGTTAGCGGTATCCTCACTGTGGGGATTTCAACGTGCTCTCCAGTGAATACCGGATAGACAGAACCACTGGACGCTACACACGCGCTCAGAGGTGGCGCGGGATCTCCTGAGCCGTATTCCCAGAGCCCCTCTGCCTTTCCACAGTGCTGTGTGACGGTGACATGTTGGCTAAGTGCTGTGTGTGCATAATCAAGGTAAAGAAACCCAGCAAACTTTCAGGTTACTCTACACTCTTTTTGGATAGATCATCTGTAACCTAAATTAAAACATTTTTTCCTTTTTCCTTTCCCCTTTCGTTTCCTTTCCTTTCCTTTCCTTTCCTTTCCTTTCCTTTCCTTTCGTTTCCTTTCCTTTCCTTTCTATTCTATTCCATTCCGTTCCATTCTGTTCCCCTCCGCTCTCCTTCCCCTCCCCTTCCTTCCCTTCCCTTTCCTTTCCCTTCCTTTCCTTTCCCTACCTTTCTTCTTTTCCTTTGCATTCTGTGAAGAAGAGCAAGAAAAAAGAGTGGGGGGATTTGGAATTGTGCTAGTTCATCACTGAAGACAGAGTTAAATTAGCTGACTGAATTACCCAGATTGACTCTTTTGATTGTTGCAATTAAATTAGGTAAATTTCCAGCTCTCTAACTGACAAACACAGACTAAGCCGTGACTAAAGTTCGGATTGATTGGAAAGGAATCATAGGGAAAAAAGGGAGAGAAGCAACACGCTGCTCCAAAACGTAAAATAACATCGTGTTCAGGCTTCTCAATCTCAATACCTCCTTAAATTTTTACTTTGAATTGTCTTTAAATTCAGTCATTTAAAAAAAAAATTAAAATATCAGTTTGCCTTACAGTAAGTTTGTCTTAAAAACTACAAAGATGGAACAAGTGAATATGAATGTTAAAATGGGAGAAGCCAGGGGCACAGTTAATCCATAAAATTGTGATGAGGTCATTGCCCTTCCTAACAAGGAGCTTCAAGTTCAGCTCTACACATCTCCCACAGCAGGGAAGCTGGAAACGCAGAACCACAAACCCCCGAGTCCCCAGATAAAGAGCAAGTCAGCTGATTGCCAAGGCCGGGGTCCTATCATAAATACAGGAGAAAATAATTTTTAAACCGGTAGACAGTGTCACATAATGGACCTCATCTTGTGAAACTCTTCTTATGCTTATTTCTTAAAATATCCCTCCAGATAAAGCAGGACTATCATTCAAAAAACCAACTTAGCAGAAACATTTTTGGAAAAGAAGAAGAGAAAGGTCACTGCATGATGTCCAGAAATGTACGACTGTGAGTTCATCCAGAAACAATTTTGGAATGACTAGGAAAGGGTGAATTTTATCTGTTACAGATCACGATTTACAGTGATCATTTTCCTTAAAGAAACTTAACTGTGGGGAGGATGGTAAGTGTGAGAATCTGCTTCCTCACAAACACACGGCATACTGATTTCCCAATATTGCCAGTGAAAAAAGATACTGTGTGTTTGTAATCAATGACGCTAGACCTCTTCTCTTACATAATTTTATTATTCACAATTCCCTTTCATGGTTATTATGGTTAGATAACTGACCAATGGAGAATTCTTTTAATGCCCTCAAACATGTTAAAAATGAATGGAGCCTGGGAGAAATGAATGGAGAATGTAACACATAAAAAATAGCACTAGATCGATTTCCTTGAATGTACCGTGATTTGATACCTTTTAGTTACAAAAATTTCACCGCCTCACTCAGTTATTAGAAAAACTTTGCCAAGTTCTGACTCTATATTTTGAAATTGTTATTTTTAATATTGTTTATCAACCTCCATAAAAGATACGAAAGTTCACACTGACCAACAATAAATGCCTTTATTCATCTCCTTAACAATAATGACTACTGCTAATTTCTATCTCATTATCAAGGTATAAGGCAGAAAACATACCACTACTTATATTTGCTGTCTTCCAATTACCAATAATGATCATCTTTTAAGTGTTGATTATTCATGTCTTCTGCATTTTGTATCTGATATGTTTGCTCATTTTAAAAATCAAGACCTAATTCTTTGGGGTTGTTTTCTGAGGGTTTAATCACAATCTAAGCCCTGAATGCGCACATAGCTCCTGGACAATCTCTCACTGGTGTTGCCGGCGTTGGTCGTAAGCACTGGTGGTGGAGCAGAGTTGGTTTTCATTCATGCAGTCTGACCATTCCCGTCAATTAATGCTGTGTTTCAGGTTAAATAAATGCCTGGCTCTTTCTTGCTCCTGTCATCCACCTTGTCAGATCTCTGCTCACCACTCTTCACCTTCATCCTCACCCTAACTGGGGTCACTGGACATGTGCTGGTCTTATTTGCCAATTGAAAAAAAAAAAGTTGCAGAAAATGAAAGAAGAAAAGAGAAACAGGAAGAAAGACAAAAAATGGACTGAAGGAAGGAACTTAGTTCCTAACCGCTGGTTAATTTGACAGTATCTCATTGCTACTTCAGGCCACACAAAGGTGTCATTAATGAAAACCAATATCCACTAGCCCCAGGGGACTCCCAAGAGAATGATAGGTAATTAGCAGACATCCTTACAAGGTCCTGTTGTTTGTGAAAGTGAGCTGAACACCAGCTCCAGGCATCACTGAGGGAGACTTTGCATGTGTTGCACTCACTAATTTCTCCTCCTGCCAATCCTCTCAGGCAAGTGCTATTGTCTCCACTTGGCCCATGAGGAAGCTGGGGCACAGAGCAGGGGAGTAACATATCCAAAGTCAAAAATGACCAAGTGGATGTCTGTGAAGTTTTTAATGTAAACACGCAGAGTGTGCTTTCTGCTCCAAGAACTTTTCCAGGCAAACCAGTCAGCACGTCTGGAATGAGAGCAGGCATTGAAACAAAGTCACCAGCCTGTTAGTTTCTCTCCTGCCCCAGCACAGCTACAGGAACCCATGAAGGGAACCCATCTCTGGTTATCATTGCCACAGAGCAGTTGTGCTTGTGCCTGAATGAGAAATAAATCCAATCCTGTGCACCCCAGCTTCACACAGGCAGGACGCTCTGAGTTTCCTCCATGTTGCTGACGTGCTGCTGTCTCACCCATTGTAGTCACTGCTGTATAGAACTCCCTCCTTTCTGCAGACAAGCCACGATTTACCCTTTTCACTGTTATTGATGTTTGGACTGTTTCTCATCATACCTATGTGATACCACCATGAACATTTTACGTGTATTTCCATGTACTTAGTTTTACAAATGTCTGCTCTATAAATATTGTTGAGTTAAGTTACTGCATTGTAGCTCTTGAAATTTGCTCCACATATTTTTACCGAATTCTGGGGCTTTAAACCAACCCTTTAGACAGGGTAGACAGGGCTTTTCTTTAGGTTGTACTATGGCCTCAGACCTAAGTATGTGATTCATCAGTCATGTATACATATATCAACACTTCATTTATTGTGTGTGTGTGTGTGTATGTGTGTGTGTGTGTGTGTGTATGTGTGTGTGTAGGCACATAGAGTATATATTCACATAGAGAGAATGAGCACATTGCATAAGTCATAGTAATAGGATGTTTAAACCACTCAAATTTGCTTCTTACCTTCAAGAAATTTGCCATCCCACACTATAATTCACCACAGTTAGCTAAAACAAAAGCAAAAAAAAAGACAAGACTTAGCACTTGTAAACATTGTCTTTTTTGAGCCAATTAGCTTGTGCACCCCGTCACTACCACTAAGACTCAGCTGAAAATCTCCCCAGGTAAGCACCTCTCAAGGGTAGGAACCTGTACAGAAAGGTGGCAAAAAGTTTGAAGGTATGCTGCAGCACGTGACAGAGGCGGTGCACTATGCGTTGCAGAAACATGGCAGATGTTGGTCAGGAGAATGACGATGACTGGGTTTAATCATGGTTCTGGCTGCCATCACCATGGTGTGGGCTATTCCATGCCCCGTGGGAGCTGTCAGGGGCTTGGGCTTCCCTGCAGGAGAATCACTGAGTGAGAGGACATCAAGGGCTCCACAGCCTGTGTGCTCCCCACCGCAGCCTATAGCTCAGGGTTCTTGCTTTATGTGAAATATGGTGTAAAAAGTCCACTGGTAGAGAAGCTCTTCTCTATTTACTATGCCCTAAATACTGCAGCCTTTTAGGAGGACAACCAGTTGGGTTCACTCTAGAAAACCCTGCCTGATATTATAAAAATGCTATGAGCTTACACAAGTTTCTCATTGCAGGCCAAAAGAAAAAGAAAGAAAACACAAAAAATCCTTAGTTAATACCTATAGCGATGGTATAGTGAAAAATTACTAGATTTTCTTAGTTCCTAATTCCATTATTTTGTCAAGTTAGAGTAAAAATGCCTCAATCAGTTCTATAAAGATTAGACAGACACCAAAGATCAACATAAAATGTTAATGTTCACTGTGGCATGCTCACACACACAAGAACACAGACAGGGTATAGCTAGTTCTATATATTTTCAGCTCTCATAAAATATGATTTTCCTATGTGCTTCTTCCGGGTGCCATCTTCACTCAATAAAAAGCACATTTCTAAAGTATTTAGTGTGAGTTGCTATTTATGCCAGTCAATAATTCACATCATCTGCAGAAAACATGTTTATATCCTTTCTGCACCCTTGAGAGATGAAAGGAAAGAATTTGTGTGCGAAAATGGCTTCATGTGCCCAAATCATGCAAATTTCCTAAGCCATTTCCTAAGATTTGCAGATGTGTAAATTGCTTCTGTTTTTTTTTCCTTCTTCTTCTGAGAGTAGGTATATGACGGTATGAATCTCAAATCAGCTTTTGTCTCACCTCGTAGTTCTGAAACGTCGTTCTTCCAATGATGAGAACTGATTTATTACTGTGGTATTGTGAAATCCTGAATGGACTCTAATCTTCTATTTTAATCTTTTATGAGGCAACTGTGTAAAAAAATTACAAATGCAAAAGATGTGTGCTCATTTATGTATGCACATACTTACATAATATATGCATGTATGACACAGTAATGAAAAGCAGACCCCATGGAGCACTGCAGGGAGTCGAAAAAACCTAAAGAAGGTTTATTAAAAGCTGGACAGTACAGCAAGTTTGTACACAATTTCTGGAATGTGGAAGACTCTTGATAAAGTCCTTTCTTATTCTCACAAAATCCTAAAATCATTGCCTTTCTGTGGTTGCCATTATAGAATAAAGATGGGATGTTATAAGCAGTTATGGTTCTTTTTCCTATTTTATCATACTTATTTTTACAGAACATAAATATAACCATGTCCTTTATTTGAGAGGGAATAATCTTTCTAAGACACCAAAGATGCATTTAAGTATATGGAATAATATTATTACAAAAGATATTCATGTATCTTTCAACAAAATTTTTCCAGTGACATTTTGGTGGTCCTTTGCAATTATAGTAGATTTGCCTTAAAAATACATAGAGAGATGATAGGCAGATGGGTGGATAAAAGGGAGAAAGAAAAAAGAAAGAAAGAAAAAGGAAGGAAGGAAGAAAGGAAGGAAGAAAAGAAAAAAAGAAAGAAAGAAAGAAAGAAAGTAGAAGGTAGGTAGATAGATAGATGTCTTGGTTACTTTTCTCTCATTGGTGAGACAAAATACCTGACACCCAAAGTGAAGAAATGAAGCTTTTATTTAGCTCATAGTTTGTGGAGGTTTCAGTCCATAATCAGCTGGCTCCAAGGCAGAGAGGCACATGCAGAGGCCAACAGTTTATGGCAGTGGAAAACAGCACAAGCAGCAAGAGCAAGAGGGGAGGAGTATGGAGAGAAGATTGTTCCTGCCCCTTACATTGTATGTAGGCCACGCCCACTTGCGTGTGAATGCCACAATCAAAATCTCCGCATTGAACCATGAATCATTCACAAACCATGGAAGCCTGCTTCCCTGACTGTTTGAAGCTTTGAGGGGACAGCCAGACTCAAACCATAACAAGGGATAGATGACAGATAGATAGATAGATAGATAGATAGTCAGACAGAAAGAGAGAGAGAACTTTGGGGCTTGGAGATTTAAAAGCTCCCTCAACTGCAAATAATGATAGCATCATGTTTGACAAGTATGACCAAGACATAAAACAAGACATCTGTTGAACCTCAGACAACCAGCCTTTCTGAGTGGCTGGCCTTTGGTGTGTTTCCTCTGCCTAAAGGACCCCCAAATGTCCCTGTGTGTCCCCTTTGCATGGTTTCCAGGAAGCAAGAGCAATGAGGAAGCTAGAAGCAGAGTCTCAGGCGCCAACTTTGCCCACAGCTGTCCCCTTTACTGTGAGAAACAACGGGACGTCTCCCGGGGGGGAACCTCTGCCAAGTCCGCAGAGCTGGGGGAGAAGGGGGCGATGGCGGGGAGAGGAAGGCAGGAGAGGGACGGAGGGAGTGGGAAGCTGGGCATCCACAGTAACCCTGAAAACTCTCCCCGTGGCTGTCTGCAGGGGACTCTGGGGCAGTTCCCCGCTATTACACAGAATTGAGCTGAAATAACTTTGGTGTGAGGGACAGAAAGTAGTTTTCTGATCTTTCTTTGAAAATGCATAACAACATCAGTAATGAACTGAATAGTATTAAAACCAATGGTCTGTTTGTTTACGTTGCTATCTACCACCCTACACCTATGTCATATCAGAGACTCAATAACTTGGAAAGTCACACATTTGAATTGGAAGAATACAGCATTCCTCCTGATGGCACCACCCAGGTGTTATAGTTGACTGTATGACAACACTATAGATATTACTCTATGACTTGCTTCTTAGTGCTAAGAATATTGGAAACAGCAGCTTCTGAAAAAAAAGAGGGGAAAAAAATCTTCAGTATAAAGTGGTCCTTCACATGCCACAGGAATTTGACAAACATTCCCCAGCACTCTATTTTTGTGCTAAACATCATTGTTGAATATTTGGTCTTCGAAAACTAAATCTTCTTTGCCAAAAATGCCAATTACATATTTAAAAAAAAATTTTATCTTTCTCTCAGCATATTCTCAAAGATTTTCTGACCTAAAATGGAAATGTAGAGAAATTTCTGCCAAGAATTCTTCTACCGGTGCTCTGGGGTCCTGGGGCCTCGATGCGTTTTCTTCCTGAGTTACCCAGAGAGCACCCAGCCAGGGTCTCCCTCTCCTTATCCCTCACTATCGTCACCCATTGCTTCTGAAGCAGCCTGTGGCAGACCTGAAACAACCTTTGAGAGTTATCACCTCTTTGGCCTCTATTGATCCTGATTTCCCCAGTTCATTGTACTCTCTGTAACCTTCCCTTTCCACTGTCACAGAGGATTTCTATTTATTTTTGAATGTTTTGTTTTGTTTTGATTTGATTTTTTGAGACAAAGTCTTGCTGTGTAGTTCAGGCTGACCTTGAACTCACCATGCAGTCCAGGCTGGTATTGAACTTGTGGTAGTCTTTCTGCCTAAGCCTCTGGAGTTCTGGGATTACAGACATCCAGCACCATACCCAGCTTCTATTTCTTTTCATATTTTCATTAGTAGATGTTTCTTTTTACATTTCTTTTCTTTTCTTTTCTTTTCACTTCTCTCCCCTCTCCTTCCATTTCTTGGTTGCCTTTTCATTTGCAAAAGATTTCTCTGTTTCATATTATCTATCTTTTGTTTTACCCTTTAATTACTTACACTTTGGGTTTATCATAGAACACTCCCAGGCCAGGTTCACCCAATACTTAGAGCTTACATGTGATGGGACTTGGAGAATCCTACATTTCAAGTACTCTTTCTATATGGGCCTTGTCTAGGTCTAAAACTCGATGGCAGAATCTTCCCTTATCATTGCTAGTAAAAGTGAGCCTCCCTTTGCCACACTAGTGATTTCACTGAGTATACAAATTCAAAGCACACTGTTAGCCAATAAATGCCATAGGGTACAATCAGCGACCTCAGGTTGATCAGACTCTAGAAGATCAGGTATGATAGAGTCAAATAAACATACCCTTGAGTCCAAAAAGTATGTAAGACATTTAAATGCAAGAAATGTTGCCAAAGTCTATGCCACCCAAAGACAGATAAGCGAATGTGTTACCCCGGAGATGTCCCCACCCAAACTTCTGCCCTAGTTCTCCGAGTCCAACCTCTGAAATTCCTCTACTGGCAATCACTGGGCATTGCACCAGCAGATGAGCTAGTTCTCCCGAGGCGTTTGGTATTTCCTCTTGGTAGTCTAACTGCTGATAGGAATCAAAGCCTCTAGACTAGCAGGTTAAATACATCTGAGTAGAGGTGTGGCTATTGAGATGATTTATGGATGGCCTGGTGCATCTAAATTGGTAATAGGGCATAGCTCTTACTTGACAAGCCTGGAGCCAGATGACAAGCATGAAATGACAATGGATTGGAATATTTCTTCCTAGATTTACCTTATCTTTGTTTCTCCATGTGCCCAAAGAGAACAATGAATTTCTATGTAGGAGAATTAAACTCCTTACATTGTAATGAGGTGTATTTATGGGGACCTTCTGTGCTAGAAGAAACATTGAGTTCTTCTAAATTTTCAAAACATCATAGTAGATGTCACATGCATGATCTGTAAGTGAAGGAGAAAGCATACATACATATTTGTAGCTGTACTTTCTCTGTAGGAAATTCTGAACCCTTTGTTGTCTTATTCCCCTAAAAAAAGAAGACATCCCATAGTCATCTAAAGTTATAATTCTCAAGAGAACATTGACATAATATTCAATCCACAGCTTCAGTTGTTAATCATTATCAGATGCTATTCAAAAATGTCTCCAGTCCATGTGTCTAAGTGGAACTTGGAATCATATCTCCAAGCGCCTGACCCATCCCCATCTTGGAAACCCAGGACAGCTATGGTGGAAAGGTTGGCTTCTGCCCAGAGCCTACACCCTAAAAATGACCTTGATGTGGAACTGAGCTGAGTAATGGGCACCTCTGTCTACAAAGTGACTCAGGTCAGAAAGTGGGTGAGCTTTTTTATCCCCCCCCCCCAGTAAGTTCAATACTCATGAAGTCCTACCTGCACTTCACTCCAAGGACTCTTGCTAATGTCCTTCCACCATTCGGACTGGCCCAGTTCTAATTGGGACCAACCCATTCCAGGCACATTAACTACTCTCCTCCCTATCTTCCTTCTTGATTCTCATCATTCCCCACGTCGTATCCGAAGTCATCTTTCTAGCTGTTGTATAATAATGGCAACTTTCCTCTTTAGACCACTTGGTCTTACAGTGAGCTTCAGCACTTTAAAAATACATCTGACTCCACAATATATCCTTTACCTCTACAACTGCGCTTCTTGCCTGCTTACTCTTTCCCTACACCTGGGCTTTCCCCTCCCATTTATCTCCATTTATTTTTGTATCTGAAACACAGGCAGTCTTTTTGTTTTTTTATTTTTTATTTTTTTACCTCTGGACCATCTCTAATGTTGGCTCATCTAGTGGGAATCCTCTCCACCCTATTTGCAACCCAGCTAGTTATCAGATTTCAGCACTTCTGGGAGAAAGCTGTGCTTGATTCCTGAGCCCATCAGGTTCGGAACACATTCTGTGTGCTGTGCTGGGACCTGTCAGTGCCCGCCTATGTAACATCAGTGAGGAGTGATTTCAGTGTACTCAGTGCCTTAAGTAACTATAGTTCTTAACAGCCAAGAAGGAAATAATGTTCGTATAATATTTTTATTTTTATACATGCAACCTTTTGATTTTCATGCAATTTTTCATTGGCCTCCCTTCCCTCCCTCCCTCAGCCCCTCCCTCTCTTTGTCCATCCCTCTCTTCCTTCCTTCCTTTCTCCTTTCTTTCCTTTCCTTCTGTCCTACTTCAGTTTTCTTCATTGTTGAAACACAATACCTGACACCTACAATTTAAAGGAAGAGAGGTTTATTTGGGGTGCTAATTTGTAGAGGTTTCATGCCACAGTCTGGTGACTCCAAGACAGAACAACATGCCACAGGGGAATAGAGACGAATACTTGCTCCACCACATGGCGGCCAGGAAGCAGAGACAGAGAGAGACAAAGAGAGAGAGAGAGACAGACAGAGAGAGAGAGAGAGAGAGAGAGAGAGAGAGAGAGAAGGGAGGAACTAGGGAGGGAAGTAGTCCTGTCCAGGCCCCATGCCCAGTGACCACTTCCTTCACCCCGCTCCTCCTCCCAACACCACACTCAGCTGGGAACTCCTGGCGGACTCCTGCCCTGCTGAGGGTCCCACTCCCACGATCCAGGCGCTACCTGAAAGTGCACCTCATGAAAGCAGGAGGTTTTGGAGAACAGCTGGATGAAAATCATGACTTCCTCTGTTTTTCTAATGCCTTTTACTATATAATTCTGGTGGATCTCTACCCAATCAGTCACTCAGAAATTTTTTCTTTGCTTATTTTACTTCATACACTGAAAGCATTCATCTTCTGTGCCAGTCAGAACTGATTTCTACACTGTTTTTGTGGAACTTCATTGTTTTTACTGAATTACTTCCATTCTTTTCATCAGCCCACTTCATACTTTTTCTCAGTTTGTGCAACGCTTTAGCTGGAGCACATCCTGAAGTAATTATCTAAGAAAATGTTGGTGAAAGGTACATTTTCAGAATTTTTCTATATTATGAAAATATCAAAGTGTTACCATTATATTTGGCTGATGCTAGGAGGACAGTCTAAAAATTAGTTTCTCCCTATAATTCTGGAAGCATTCCTTCAGTGTCTTTTAGAGTCTAATATTTTCATTAAATTTTTTTTTATATATTTTACATTGAAATCGTATTTGAGTCACAAAATTGTTTCTATGATAGGGAAAAGTATTCCTTTTTCTAATGTTATCAGCTTTCATAATGATGTTTCATTTGTCACAACTAGGAGATTGACACTCACACAACACTAGTAACTACAGTATAGTGTTTAGTTAACAGGGTTTCCCTTAAATGTTCCACAGATGTTTGATTTTCTACTCTGGAATCCTTTTCCATCCACCCTAGTGCAACTACACTGATGTCCCCTTAAGCCCCTCCAATTCATCACAGTGCCTCAGTCTAACCTTATCTTTCATGCCTTGGACATTTTTGAAGAGGACTGGTCAGGGTCAAGTATTTGTAAATTAGAGTTCAATTTTGCTTTGGTTGACATTTTCTCATGACTGAACTTGGGTAATAAGTGTGAGGGGAAAATGACATAGAAGTAAAGTTCCCTTGATTTTGTTTTATTTTATTTTATTTTATTTTATTTTATTTTATTTTATTTTATTGGCTTTTTGGTTTTTTTGGCTTTTTGAGACAGAGTCTCACTATACAGTTCAGCCTGACCTTGAACTCACTATGTAGCCCCAACTGGCCTTGAACTCATGGCAATCTTCCTGCCTCAGCCTCCCAAGTGCTGGGATTATAGGTGTGCACCACAATGCCCAGCTACAAGAAAGATTTTAATGGAACTCTGATTCCAATTCTTTGTAAGGGACCAGAGTTTTTTTATTGTGCATTTTCTGTGATTCCCAGAGATGTTTCCAAGTGTGAGTCCATCCCCTCATTATGCCGGGTTCACACTGAAGCCTTTTGATGTGTTCTTTGCATGCTGGAGCTCTGCAAATTTTTCATTATTTCCTCTTTGATATATCCTCCTCGCCTGTGTCTCTGTCCTCATTTCATCTGATTTACAACAGCCTTTATTAGCTGTTTGTTTATACGGTATCTTGATTTGCTTACATTTCGAATAAATTCACTTGGAAAATAACTAAGAAGAGACTGGATCATATTGGTCTTTTCACAAAATTTAAAAGGTAAAATGGAGACTTTGTTTTGCTTCTGATCTTGCATACTGAAAACTAAAATACGTACAAGGAGGCATAATTTTAGCTATGTCCTTTCATACTTGAAAAAGTTCTTCTGCCCTATTTTGGCCCCTGAATACTTAAAGTAACAAGTCGGCATTCTTGTCTCCTCTGACTGAAGGCTGACAAGGTGGGCACACTCGCTGTATGCCTTGGCTCTCTCTGGAGTCCTGCAGGGATGGAAGCCAACAGTTTGGTCACCCTGACACCAGACACTGCAGGCAAAGTACGGCCCTGTTTTCTCTGGCGGCGGAGGAAGATAGCCTGCAGCTGACAATAGCAGGATGGGTTTTCGGGTCCCAGCTGCGTGGTGCTGGCTGGGTCTCCTGCGTTCCCGTCAGGCTACCAGCCTCCACATGAGGTAATGTTCTTCTCCCTTCAGTCACACTTGTCACAGCTGACTCTGAGACCATTAGATACAGAGAACTTTATGATTTTCTTTCCAACTTGAAGTAGGTCATGCATATGTAGAAAACATAAATTGAAGCTGTCTTCCTGATTTGCATGTTATGGTTTACTCTGGCTTCCCAATTTACTATTGAGTTACTTCAAAAAACAGTTTTAGCTGAAATTCTAGAGTCCTTATTAAAAATCAGTCCGACAAATCCATACAAAGAGCTAAGCAAATCAGGGATTTTTGTCCCCTACCAAGAATCTTAGTTCTCATAACTACAGCCAATAGTAGACTTGGACAGCCAATTCCAGATGACACAGTGTGAGTACCCAGGCCACACACCATGTCCCCTCCTCCTCCAGGCCATGCCGTCTGCTTTTAATTCTGGCTCTACTAGTACCTCCACAGTGAGGTAAGAAAGGCAGTTGGTTCCCCAATTCTGAGAGACCTACTTAAGTCACAAATGAGGAAAAAAAAACATGGAGTAATTGGTTTAGTGAATCTTTTAGTTTCTTCATGGGTCACTGTGACTACGCATCAAACATTAATGACTAACACAGAGTTGCTCTCCGTGGAATTTGTATAATAAATTCCCTTTTGGATAAATACATGGAAAGAGGATGACCTTGTTAGTTAAAATGATATGTGACATACTTTCAGAAACTGTGACAATCTCCTAATGCTAGAAACATGAGCTGCTGGTACAGCACTGGTTTAAAACATAATTATCTCATGGCATGAAGAGGGAAAACTTGAAAATGGGTAGAAGGACCAGTACCTAAATGTCTTGAAGAGGCCTGCCCTCCCTTTTGTACTTTAGAAGGCATGTAAGTTATTTTTCTCAAACTTCCTCTGTGTCTTTGTTTGCCTCTCATTTCTTGTGATGACCATTCAGTCTCCTCCTGTGACTCACTGGAGACACAGCTCTTGCTTGGGCAGATTGAAGATTCCGTTATGGCCAAAACAAGCATTCAAGCACCTGTGGCTATGTGTGGTCATTTAATCTGGAGGGGAGGCGCATGTTAGTCAGCTTTCCTGTTGCTGGAAATAATAACAAATACTCACAATTTAGAGGAGAGATTTAGTTCAGCTCACAGTTTCGAAGAACTCAATCCATGTTCAATTGGCTCCAAGGCAGAAATACCATGGCACAATAAAATACTTGCTCATGGCAACTGGGGTGCTGAGAAAAGGAACAGTGCCAGAGAGAAAGGGGAGAAGGCCCAGACATAGAACCCCAAAGCCCCGTTTCTGTCACCCACCCAGAGATACACAAAAACGTGCTCAACCAAGATCGCATAGCCAAGGTGACACTCCACTCTAACTGCCACCACGAATCTGCAGAATGCCAGGAAAGTGAAATCTGGATTATTTATTTATGTAAGAAATGTAAGGAATTTCCCTGTCTATGAAAGTGAAGTGCCACGTGGCATGAGAAAACGTCAACTTTGGAGGAAGATGGTTCTGCAATTAACAGTATTTCCTTTACAGAGACAGTGGAGGGTCATTGGGAAAGTCAGTAAACTTCAAACATCTTTTCTAGTACGTAAATAGGAATCATTATGTATGCTCAAATGTCTGTCACAAAGACATTTCTTACTGACATAAAATTGAAAAACTTTTTGCAGTGGCCAGGATCTAGGGATGCTCCACTGTTTATATAAATATATAGATAGAAAACAAATGAAAATCTACCTTCTTGTGTGCACAAATGGTAACACAGAGAAACTTGTATTACCCCAGATGTTAAAAATTCAGACTCTATTTGAAATGAAATTATCCAATGAAGATATAAGAATGCGAAGTAAAATCATGTCAGGTGCTCATTCTTGGAATGAACTACTCCTGGAAGGGAGGGCAGAACTCCCCTGCCCTGAAATGATTCGTGCTCTGCAGGCATTCCAAGACTCAGCACTGCTCACCTCTCCTTTTGTCTGGGCAGACACGCTCGGTAAGCAGTTCCTTCACCTCTTCCTCTCTTGACTTCATTCTAATAATGACCTGTAAGTACAAGAAAAATTACTGTCAGGTAAAAGCCTTTTTAATAGATCCTGCGATGAAAATTATAATTATTTTAAAGCAGAGAAATTGTAATCCTAAAAGGTAATACTCAGAAACATTCCTCCTAAACACTCCTTTACCTCTTCAGTGATATTTTCTGAAGCTCTAAAAGAGCTTCCCTTCTTTGAGAAGTGACACATAAAATATATCCACTCTCTCCCTGGAGATAAGAGCCACTTTAATCCTATATTTTATTATTATAGGGGTGGTTAAAGAGAAAAATAGATGATGTCAAACACTCAAATAATCAGACCTGTGAAGGGTGAGCTAGAGGAAAGTATGATTTTCTAGGTCTCTCCAACATGAGCCCTCTTACTACTCCATAGCAGAAAATGCAAAGAATACACAACCTTAAAACTGAGATATAAAACAAAGAGTGTGCACATAGCTATGATCTGACAGTTGGCTCCTACTTCTTGCCCTGGTGGCACTAGTTTTGTCTACATATCCAGTTTCAAGGGGTGGGACTGGGAAAGGTATAATGATAAATTGATTGCAGCCACCATTTTTATAAAAATAAGAGTTAGCATTTTGTTTTTTAAAGTATACAGCATACAAATATTCTGTTACCAAATATATTGTGAATGATCAAATTGAATTTTATTATAGTAAAAGACATATTGCTATGAATTTCCTTCAAAATATTCTACCTTGCCTTGAGCACACTTATCCCAGACTTTTTGCCATTTTCTGAAGCAATTCTTGAAATCTTCTTTCATGAGGGTCTTTCCAAAGTGTGATTAAAACATACAGCAAATGTCAGTGCCCATTCTCATCCAATAGACTATGTCCTGATCCACCTTCTTCACGAGATCTGGCACTGCGTGACTTCTGCCTTTTCCCCAAAGTCAAAATGACTATGAAAAGTAAATATTTTGAATCGATTCAGGACATTGAGGCAGCCACAATAGTACAACTACACTCATGGAAGAAGTTTTCCAGAAATGCTTCAGAAAATGGCAAGGATGATGGGCTAAGTTTGTTGGAAGTGAGGGCAATATTTTGAAGGGGATTGATGGCAGTGTCTTGTATAATATAATATAATATATATATATATATATATATATTTTGCTAAGTTTAAATATTCACCAAAGTTTTCAATCTCACCCCATAATGTGTTAACTGCTTCACTTAGATTGAAATCAAATACGGCTTGAACCCAGCAGGATATAAACTTTGCATACCCAAATTCTTAATTTCTCTACCAGGAAAAGCATCCAGAGCTGCTCCTAATGAGTCTTTTAGTTTAGAAGCAATGTTTAAGAACGGAACTAAAGAAGTCACTTTGTTCCATCAGTTATTACAAATTTGAAGCCACCACACTTACATGTCAAAAAGAAGCAAGTGGTCCCTCGATGGGTGCAGAATTGTGCTGTCCAATCACGCACCGCTCTTCTCCTCTACATTCCTGTGAATGCCTCCGCCAGGACTGAGCAGGGCGACAGATGTGCACTGTACATCAGGGCCTCCCTGCTGACTACCCAGGAAGTAAAGCCTTTTCTTTTTGCAAAAACTCAGGGCCGTTGTGTTGGCTCCTTCATGACTCGGGCAGCAAACCCCTGCTCAGGCGTGGTATCACGCCGGTCAATCCACTCAACAGCTATTGTTTCACATATTATCATCCCTCTCCCCAGACAGCTGTGAAGTGTGAGGCTTTGAAGGGATGGAGAACTCAGGCCCCTCCAGCCCCACCCTGCTACCCACCTACTCACCCTGCCGCAGACTGCCTTTCTAGAGAAGATGCAGGACTAGACAGGAGAGGACATTTCCACGCATCAGGAAGTCAGTCCCTTTCCATTTGGGTCTTTGAAAGAAACCTTGTCCTCCTAGTAAACCAGAAGAAATTTTAGAAAATACATAGAATGTTAATTTCTGATATTTTGAGAGCTGCTTGAATGCATATGCCAGGTCACTTGGTAATTATCTTCTTTGAGTGGAATTTTTTCTTACCACAATCTATGATGCATAAATAAGCATACAGCATTAATTAGTTTTTTTAAAAATTCAGCTTCATATTATATAAAATAGTGCTTAATCTACTCCAATACTGCTGAGTGCCAGGCAAACATGCTAGGACAAGGCATAGTCGCCCTTTTGGCTCGATGGGGTGACAAAAATCACAACTGGCAGTCCTTTGAGGCTACGGACACTGGGCCGGGGGAAAACAAAGCAGTCATCAGAGGAAGAGGAGAAACTCTTCAGACTTTCCACCCTGGGCGGACACATCTGCAAAGATGAATATGACTGAATCCATGGGTGAGCGAGAAGAGAGGATGCAGGATGCTGAAGAGGGGACTCCATGACCAATGGCCCAGGAGAGACCAGAATGTTCGTGGGAATACAGTGGGTCTGGAACACTGACTGGAAACGTGGTAACCCTGGAATATTGGTTGAGAATGTGACAAGCCTGGAATACTGGCTGGGAATGTGGTGAGCCTGGAATTGGTTGGGAATGTGGCAAGCCTGGAACACTGGTTGGGAATGTGGCAAGCCTGGAACACTGGTTGGGAATGTGGTGAGCCTGGAACATTGGTTAGGAAGGTGGTGAGCCTGGAAAGTTGGTTGGGAAGGTGGTGAGCCTGGAAAGTTGGTTGGGAATATGGTGTGACTGCTGTAGAAACTGTGGTGAAGGCTACTACGGTAAAGAAGGCTGGGTAAGTGAGAGTGCAGGCATTCGCAAGAATGCACAGAATTGTTTTGCTATGAAGTCACCCTCTCTCGTGAACCTGCAGATGAATTTGAAAGGGATGCAGCATTGCTCTCTCTGCTTTATTCCTTGGCCAGACCAATAAAGTGGTTAGAGGTATGTAAGAGCAGTAGAGAGAATGATGGGAGGAGCCAATGGGAGAAGGGCTGTGGTTTGGAAAGTCTAACTTCAGCTGGAGAGAGTAAGTAGGCCGTGGAGGAAGGCAGGTCAGATGGCCCTTCAATCAGGCCCTGTCTCAGATCTGTTTCCCCAGGCCCCATGCCTCTGGGTATAGAAGGATTTTCTATCAGCTGGACCACCCAGCTTGCTTAGCAGTGCAACTCCCATGCTTGCACTATTCAAAGCCGATTCACTTCACATTCTCAGGCTTTAATAGTTGCTAAGTCTTCAGACATTCCATCTTTTAAAAAGGGTTCCTAGAGAGAAGTATAAAGCACCAAGTCTCCAGAACCTCCTAGTGTGGCAAACCACGTATATAGAATGGAGAAAAGTGCATATAGGTGCACACTAAGGGAATTACAGCAGCCACGAATTGCAAAGATGTGAAATCAGCCTTTTGCAACACAGTGTACCTTTTCTTCTCTGTTTTATGCCTCTGAAGCCTGTGAACCTGTGGCGTCTGTGGATCATCTCCCATAAAGAAGAGACTACTTCACAGTGCTTCATCATCTCCCATTTAGATCTGAGAACAGAGCATTGCAAACAGTATTAGATCTATAAGTAATTGCTAGTAAAAAAATTTATAACCTTCAGCCTGAACAAAACCCCTGAGCCCAACTCCCTGGGTAGTGTGAAACTCTCCCTGCAAGATACAGTTAATAGCTAGAAACAGAGTTGAATAATAAATTGCCTTACGGAAAGGTCGGCAGCCAGGGAATGACCACATCAGCAGACAGAGGGAAGACAGAGCCACAAGCAAACCTGCACTGGGAACCTTCTGGTGACGTCTCTTTCATTTTCTACTTTTGTGTTTTAAAAGGCAGGTGGCTATCCGTTCCTAGATAATTAACTTCCAGACCTCCATTTTTATTTTTCATGCATGCTGTAAAAATGGCATTTTAATTCCTTATCACTTTCAAATCATTCCCTGTTCTATTTAAAAACAAACAAACAAACAAAAACTTACATTGAAGATTGAGAGAAAATCAATATTTAAACTGATTTTTTGATAAGTGCTTTTTTGAGGAAAACTTAAGTTGTTTGCAATATGTTTACTCTCTTGAAACTACTATTCCATGTATGGATTTTTAAAAAAATGAAAAAAAAAATAGAAGAAAAAATGAAAAAAAAAATAAAGCTGTGATTGCAAGCCTGGCATGGCGTGTACACCTGTAATCCCGATGTTCTTACGGCTGAGGCAGGAGGATTTGAAGTACAAAGCCAGCCTGGACAGCACAGTGACTTAGTGAGATCCTG
The DNA here is from genome assembly GCA_004363535.1 of Dasyprocta punctata. Classification (NCBI taxonomy): domain Eukaryota; kingdom Metazoa; phylum Chordata; class Mammalia; order Rodentia; family Dasyproctidae; genus Dasyprocta; species Dasyprocta punctata. The sequence goes on along the minus strand of RJWM01032509.1, from coordinate 2,319 downwards.
TCTCCAAACAAAAAATGAAAAAAAGCTGAGGCGGTAACTCAGTACCAAAGCCCTAGGTTTACTTCCCCAGTAGTACAAAACAAAGAAACAAGCAAAAAAGAGAAAGAAAGAAAGAAAGAAAGAAAGAAAGAAAGAAAGAAAGAAAGAAAGAAAGAAAGAAAAAGAAAGAAAGAAAGAAAGAAAGAAAGAAAGAAAGAAAGAAAAACTTATTTCAAATGAGACAATGAATGAATATATCAATCCGATTTTTTGTTTCTTTTACCAGTTACTGAAAGGTAATATTAAGATGTTAAAATGTATTTTTAGAAATTTATAGTTCCTTCAGTTCTGTTAGCTTTGTGACAAAAGCCACACAGCACAAAATGTCCTGCCTTCACCAGTTTTCTGGTGTGCAGTTCAATGGTGTTAAGCAAGTCCACATCGCTATGATAAAGATCTCCGGTACTTTTGCCCTTATAAACTGGAAAATCTATACCCTAAATAATAACTTTTCTGATCAACCCTCATGTCCCATGCTAACCATTCTACTTTCTATTCCTATGAATGTGACTGATTTAGGTGTCTAAATAACTGGAATCCTAAAATACTTGTCCTTACATATTGTACAATATTTGCATTTAGTATAATGTCCCCAAGATTCACCCATGCTATAACATAGGAAAGTTCTTCTCTTTTGAAAGCTGAAAGATTACTGTAATTTACTATATATTATAACTGTGTGTAGTATTACTATGTATACTATATCATATATTAGGCATATATATATAATATGCGGCATATAGCATAGATAGTACATACATATATATATCACATTTTATTCATTAATTCAACTGTAAATAGACAATGAATTTGCTCTTGAGTAATTTGACTAATTTGAGTAGTACTGCCATGAACCCGATTATGCAAATATCTCTTTGATCCCCTCATTGTGGGATGGCACAGCAGTTCTATTTTTAATTTCTTGAATAATCTCCCTCCTTTTTTTATAGCAGGTACACCATTTTACAGTCTCATCAAAAGGACACAAAGTTTGATTTCTCAGCGTCCTCACCAAGAACACAGACTTGCCTTTTGTTTTTCAGTTTTTGTTTCTTTACCCTGAACGCAACCATCCCATGAATTTGTGGTGATGTCTCATGGTGGTTTGGGTTGTTTTTATGTATTAAAAGTGCAGACCATCTCAGCATGTGCTTTTTGGCTATTTCTATATTATTTTTAGAGAAATACTACACACATGCTTTGCTGACCTCTGAAATTTTCTACATATAAAATCATGATATCTGTGAACAGAAATAATTGCCTTCCCCTTTCCAATTTGCATGCCTTTCTTTTCCTAGCCTGCACCTTGGACCAGCACCTCTAACAGTATATGTGATAGAAATGGGGAGTGCAATGTCCTTGCTTTGTTCAGAAGAAAATATTTCAGTCTGATTTTAACTGTGAGATATTTTATAAATAATTTCTGGAGTATTAGTCCTTCTTTCATTGGCCAATGTGCCTCTGCTTCTTTCTATGCCTTCTAAATTATTTTGTGGGAATTCAGCATTTAAAAAACAAACTCCCTCTTCTAATTGTGGAATAGTGACTTTGTTCGAGAAGGACCTCCCTCCGGAGACGGGCGGATGTGCCACTTCTCAAACCCTTTCTGATTTCTTCCTGGGGCTGCCCACAGAGCTGTAGCTCTAGCACACTGCCAGCCTCTCTTCAACGGCTTCTCAACTCCAGCACGGACTCTGTCAGTGCTTTGAGGCAAACCGCACAGAACCTAGTTCACTGTCGCCCGTCTGCCAAGCCAGAGGGTCAAATGCACAACCCCCTCTTTTGTACACTCCTTCGGGAGGAGTCCCAGAGTCCAGCTGTATCAGAAGTGGCACCAACAAAATTTCCAAGCAGCGCAATATTTCTTTTTCCTCCTCCTGAGATCTCATCTGCTTGTCACAATGGCTTGAATTGAAAAAACAAAACAAAGCAAAAAAATATTTTCACTGTCAAAAGTTTTCTTTGTTAGTCTTATTTTGGATAGCTTGGATTATTTTAACAACAGTGTTAGTTTTTTTTTTCTCCCCACTGGCTAATTTAATATTAATCTCATTGAGTAAATTTCCTATCTGAACCAATTCAGTTTTCATTTCCAGAAGTTCGATTTGGTATACATGTATTTATTAATTTTACATCTTCTGTATCTCTACCTAACTTAGTAACTCTCAGGATACTGCTAAAATGATTGTCACTGTTAGTTTTTTCTTTCTTGTTTTTAGAAGCCATAGTTTTGGAAATTACCCTAGAGTGAACATTACCTATTTTGTATTCTCATAAGTG